>JAUMJL010002026.1:0-35799 GCA_033558185.1 Dromococcyx pavoninus | reverse complement strand
GGGGGCACAAGATGCGGCGCCCATTGGACCGTGCTGGTGTTAGGGGGCGTAGCCCACGGGGAAGAATCCGCAACCATTGGGCAGCAATCGAAGAGGGGGCGTGGCCAAGGCAGGAGGAGGTGGGGAAAGGGGCGGGGCGAGGTGCGGAGAAGAGGGGGAGGGAGGGGGTCGCACGTGGGCGGGGGGGGGGTATCGAGGGAGAGGGAGTGTGCGAGGGTGCACATATGGGTGTGCATATGACTGTGTAAGGCAATGTGAATGCACAAGGGTGCACATATGAGTGTGCAAGGGTGTGTATGAGTGTGCGTGGAGATGTGAGTGTGCAAGGGTGTGTGAGTGTGCAAAGGTGAATGAAAGCTCATGTGTACACAACAGTGTGCAAAGGAGTGTGCACGTGTTTGGTGTATGTGAGTGTGCAAGGGTGTGTGAGTGCAAGGGTGTATGTGAGTGTGCAAAGGTGAATGCACACTGTATGATGTGCAAGAGTATATGTGGACGTTTGCATGCATGCAACAGTGCAAGGGTGTGCACACTTGTGTGTGCAACTGTTTGCATGCATGCAAGTGAGCGAGAGTGTGTACTTACGAGTGTGAAAGGGTGGGTAGGTGCTTGTACACGTGAATGTGTGAACATGTGTGCATGTGCACACATTTGTACATGTTTGCAAGTGCACTTGCGTCTCCACATGTGAGTGGGCAAGTGTGCATGTGTGTATGCACATGTGAGTGTGCTGGTGTGGGCATCAGTATGTGTTTGTGCCTCTGTGTACACTGGTGAGTGTGCAAGTGTGTGTGCTTGTATATTTGTGTGTGCTCGTGTGTGTGGACATGTGTGAGTATGTGTGTCTATGTGCAGATGAGTGAGCAAGTGCATGTCTGCACATGGGTGCATCCGTGTGTGCCCATGTGAGTATGCACATGTGTGCATGTGTCTGCACATGAGTGTGCACATATGTGTCTATGTACATGTATGCATGTGCATGCACCTGTGTGTGTTCCTGTGCGCCTGCATATGTGTGCACTGTACACGTGTGCATGTGTGCATGTAAATGTTTGCATCCACCTGCATGCATTAGTGAGTGTGCAATACATTGGGGGGTGATCTGTGTGTGCCCATTCACGTGCATGCAAGCACCCACACCTGTGCTCACCTATCCACGTGTGTGCACACATGTATGTGCATGTTCATGCGTGCATGCATGCACAAGCTGCCTTGCCAAGCACTGGCAAGCACACACACATGTGCAACAGCTCCAGCGAGGCCCCTGCTGCACCAACCAGTTTGCCAAGTGCAACCCTAGGGGGTCCGGACTCCAACAGCCTTCATCCCCCAAAATTCCAGGAGTCCTGATGCTGGGCAAACTCCAGCTTCCAGGGAATGGAACAATATCAGGGAATGAAGGTGGCTGCGAGTGAGCATCCTCCTCCAGCACTACCCCACTGCGATCCCTGCGTGGGTGCAAAGGCCCACAGCCACTGCAATACTTCACGTGTGGTACAAAACCCTGCACCCTGAGCCTGGTGTAAAACCCTGAGCCTGGTGTAAAACCTTGAGCCTGGCGTAAAACCCTGATCTTGGTGTAAAACCCTGAGCCTGGTGTAAAACCCTGGGACAGGGGTAAAACTCTGATCTTGGTGTAAAACCCTGAGCCTGGTGTAAAACCCTGGGACAGGGGTAAAACTCTGATCTTGGTGTAAAACCCTGAGCCTGGTGTAAAACCTTGAGCCTGGCATAAAACCCTGATCTTGGTGTAAAATTCTGAACCTGGGGTAAAAACCTGAACCTGGGGTAAAACCCTGAGCCTGGGGTAAAACCTTGAGACTGGTGTAAAACCTTGAGACTGGTGTTAAACCCTGGGACAGGGGTAAAACTCTGATCTTGGTGTAAAACCCTGAGCCTGGGGTAAAACCCTGAGCCTGGTGTAAAACCTTGAGACTGGTGTTAAACCCTGAGTCTGGTGTAAAACCCTGGGACAGGGGTAAAACTCTGATCTTGGTGTAAAACCCTGAGCCTGGTGTAAAACCTTGAGCCTGGCATAAAACCCTGGGACTGGGGTAAAACTCTGATCTTGGTGTAAAATTCTGAACCTGGGATAAAATTCTGGGCCTGGGGTAAAACCCTGGGCCTGGGGTAAAACCCTGGGCCTGAGGTAAAATCATGGCCTCGTGTTAAATATTGAGCGTGATGTAAAACCCTGAGCCCACTGTAAAATCATGAACCTGGTGTAAAACCCTGGGTCTGGTGTAAATCCCTCAACCTGGGGTAAAATTCTGAACCAAGGGTAAAACTCTGAATGTGGGGTAAACCCCTGAGTGTGGTGTAAAACCCCGGGCCTGAGGTAAAACCCTGGCCTGGTATAAAACAGTGAGCGTGGTGTAAAACCCTGGGCTTGGTGTAAAACCAGGCTGAGCCTAGTGTAAAATCCCGGGGCAGATGTAAAACCCTGGGCATGGGGTAAAATCCTGGGGCAGGTACAAAATCCAGAAGTGTGGTGTAAATCCACGAGCCTGGGGTAAAACCCCAGGCCTGAGGTAAAACCTTGGGCCCGAGGTAAAATTCTGATCTTGGGAGAACCATTGGGGCAGGAGTAAAATGCGGGGCCTGGTGTAAAACCCTGGGCCTGGCGTAAAACTCTGATCTTGGTGTAAAATTCTGAACCTGGAGTAAAACCCTGGGCCTGGCGTAAAACTCTGATCTTGATGTAAAATTCCAAATCTGGTGTAAAACCCTGGGCTCAGAGTAAAAGTCTGATCTTGGTGTAAAATTCCAAATCTGGTGTAAAACCCTGGGCCTGGCGTAAAACTCTGATCTTGGTGTAAAATTCCGAACCTGGAGTAAAACCCTGGGCCTGGCGTAAAACTCTGATCTTGGTGTAAAATTCCGAACCTGGAGTAAAACCCTGGGCCTGGTGTGAACCCCTTGCCTGGAGTTCAGCACCCCAAGCTCCCTCTCTCCCTCTTTTCCGGGGTGCGATGTGTGGTTGGGGTGCACCCAGCTGGAATTCCATAGGGAGAAGCACTGGGGCAGGGGATTCGGGGTGGATGTGCCAGCGTGCACGTCCACCAGCTCCTCCCATCCCTGCGTCCCACCACCAGGCCACAAAAGGTGACGCCGGGGGTCCCGCGCGGGGACACGTCTGCCGCTCTTTGTCCACGTTCATGCCTCTAAATCCCCTCCTTTTCCCCAAAAAACCACTTTAAAAACTCATTAAAAATCATTTAAATCATAAAAATCATTCCAAAAATCCAATTCCCTGCATTGTTTTCCTTCCAATCCAATCTTTGTCCACCCTCTTGCCTCTAAAACCCCCTTTTCCCCCAAAAAAGCACTTAAAAATCATTAAAATAATAAAAAATCATTTAAAAATAATTCCAAAAATCCAATTCCCTGCATTATTTTCCTTCCAATCTGATATTTGTCCATGCTCATGCCTCTAAAACCGCCCTTTCCCCCAAAAAAGCACTTAAAAATCATTAAAATCATTAAAAAATAATTTAAAAAATCCAATTCCCTGCATTGTTTTCCTTCCAATCCAATCTTTGTCCACCCTCATGCCTCTAAAACCCCCCTTTCCCCAAAAAAAGCACTTAAAAATCATTAAAATCATAAAAAATCATTAAAAAATAATTCAAAAAATCCAATTCCCTGCATTGTTTTCCTTCCAATCCAATCTTTGTCCACCCTCATGCCTCTAAAACCCCCCTTTCCCCAAAAAAAGCACTTAAAAATCATTAAAATCATAAAAAATCATTAAAAAATAATTCCAAAAATCCAATTCCCTGCATTGTTTTCCTTCCAATCCAATCTTTGTCCACCCTCATGCCTCTAAAACCCCCCTTTCCCCCCCAAAAGCACTTAAAAATCATTAAAATCATAAAAAATCATTAAAAAATAATTCCAAAAATCCAATTCCCTGCATTGTTTTCCTTCCAATCCAATCTTTGTCCACCCTCTTGCCTCTAAAACCCCCTTTTCCCCCAAAAAAGCACTTAAAAATCATTAAAATCATAAAAAATCATTTAAAAATAATTCCAAAAATCCAATTCCCTGCATTATTTTCCTTCCAATCTGATATTTGTCCATGCTCATGCCTCTAAAACCGCCCTTTCCCCCAAAAAAGCACTTAAAAATCATTAAAATCATTAAAAAATAATTCAAAAAATCCAATTCCCTGCATTATTTTCCTTCCAATCCAATCTTTGTCCACCCTCTTGCCTCTAAAACCCCCCTTTCCCCAAAAAAAGCACTTAAAAATCATTAAAATCATAAAAAATCATTAAAAAATAATTCCAAAAATCCAATTCCCTGCATTGTTTTCCTTCCAATCCAATCTTTGTCCACCCTCATGCCTCTAAAACCCCCCTTTCCCCCCCAAAAGCACTTAAAAATCATTAAAATCATAAAAAATCATTAAAAAATAATTCAAAAAATCCAATTCCCTGCATTGTTTTCCTTCCAATCCAATCTTTGTCCACCCTCATGCCTCTAAAACCCCCCTTTCCCCCAAAAAACACTTAAAAATCATTAAAATCATAAAAAAACCATTTAAAAATAATTCCAAAAATCCAATTCCCTGCATTATTTTCCTGCCAATCTAATATTTGTCCATGCTCATGCCTCTAAATTCCCTTTTCCCCAAAAAAACACTTAAAAATCATTAAAATTATAAAAAATCATTCAAAAAAATAAAATTCTCTGCATTATTTTCCTTCCATTCCTATCTTTGTCCACCCTCACGCCCCTAAATCCCCCCTTTTCCCCAAAAACCATACTTAAAAATCATTAAATCAGAAAAAATAATTCAAAAAGTCCAATTCCCTGCATTATTTTCCTTCCAATCTGATATTTGTCCATGCTCATGCCTCTAAATCCCATTTTTCCCCCAAAAACCCTTAAAAATCATTACAATTATAAAAAATCATCCAAAAAAATCAAATTTCCTGCATTATTTTCTTTCCATCCCAATCTTTGTCCACGCTCAAGTCTCTAAATCCACCTTAAAAAAAACCACACTTAAAAATCATTAAAATATAAAAAATAATTTAAAAATTAAAAAAAACCATTTCCCTGCATTATTTCTGCATTTTTTGCTTTAACAAAAAAAAAAAAGGGGAGAAATTAGTCAAAAAATTCCAAAATATCAAAGTCAACCATTTGTTTTGTTTTCCTGAAGCCACAAAATTCTGCCAATTTCAGGCAAATCCTTGCCTCTAAATGCCAATAAATCTAATTTTTAGCAATCCCAATCCCCTTTTTAAATGTTTTTCCCCCTTTTTTGCTCCTCCCAAATGGGAAAGAGGGATTTATTTTTGCTGATTTTGCATTTTTATGGTGGGGGTGGAAAAAATGGGAGTCGGGCAGGAATGCTGACAGAAGGGAAAAGGACCGGAGGAGGAATAATCCCGGTTGGTGCCAATGAGCTTGAGGGGGATTTAAGGGAGATTTGGTCAATCCCAGCCCTTTGAATGAGGAAAAAAAGGGTTAAAATAATATCCTGGGGGTGGGAATTAAAGGGAAGGGATGGAATGAGGGGAGAAAAGGGGAAACTGGGGGAGGATTTAAGCATCAAGGGGAGGGTTTGTGTCAAGACCAGAGGCCACCGGGATGGGTTCAGGGACTGGAGATGTGTCAAGGCCAGATGTCACGGGGATGGACTCAGCCTCTCCATCCTCACTCTTTTTCTATCACAGATTTCTGTCAAAAACTGTAATTCCCAGCAGATGAGGAAATCCTGTCCCTTCCATATCCTTGCCCTGTGCCACCCCAAGTTGGCACCTAACGACGTCGCTGCTCACAGCCTCTCCCATCCCCACCCACGTCCCCAGCCTTGGGGACTCGGCCATCCTGGTGACATGCAGGAAGCCTTTTTTTAAGCAGTGGCTCCTGGTTTTGGGGGGCAAATTCCAGGCTGGGATAGCCTTTCCAGGGATGATTTTTGGGTAACAAAATCAACATCACTTGACAGTGCGAGGGAGGGAATTTGGCTTTGCTGGGACTTGATGCTGTCTGGCATCTCCACAGCCAAAAATCTAAGATTATCCCTAAAAAAATTAACAAAAGCACTTGACCTCCAACACTGAGAATCCTTGGACTGGGATTAATCCACTTCATGGGGGAATTTATTTTAATATTTCCTGCATCCTTCAATGTGATTGAGCCTTGAGGAGCATCAAAATAACCCCCCTGAGCCAAAGGATTTCTTTTTTCCTTTTTAAAATCCAGGCAAAACTTCCCAAAAATGGGATTAGCAGAGATCCACCATCCGAATTTCTCCCCAGCCCTCAAAAAATCATGGAATAAAACCTCACTGGAGCTTTTCATTCCTATTGCTGCTTTCACAAGCTCTAAACAGCTGGAAGCAGCTGTCAACATCTGCCCCAGTAACACCATTGACGTGGTGGCATTTGGCAAATTGGGTCAAACCACAGCGGTTTTGCCACTGGGAGACTCTTTGAAGGTGCAGATTGAGACGGGGTCGGGCCAGGAAGCTGGAAAACATCAGCCCGGGTGATGAAATTCGGGACAAAGTCCATAAGGAAATGAAGATTTGTAATAAAATTGGGTTGGGCGATGGTGACACAACTTTCCCTGGGGATTTAAGCACTAAAAGATCTTGAATTGACTTTGCCATCGGGATTTTATGTTTTCCTAGAAGGGTTTATTTATCCTAGAGGGTTTTTTGGCTCCATCCTTACCCAAGGGATGGTCCTGCTGCATCCCAGCACCACCTGGTCCAGCTCAAGGGATGCGATGAAGCATCAACCCCATCATCCTCACACTGGAGACATCAAAGGGCTTCAAAGCCCACCAGGTTTGAGTTTCACAGCCACAATCTCTTGGATTTCACTCTTTCTCTTTAAACCAGGACTAGTTAAACCCCTCTCCTAGTTAGGCCAGGATTAAAGTGTATTGAATCCTCCAGTCTGGGTGAGAGTGGGGACTGACTGATGCTCTGTGTCTGAGAAATCAAGAACACTGAACCCAATAAAAGCAATTATTGTCATTTAATTTAGCCTAATAAATAAGCAACACTCCATGTTTAAAGTTTTCCAGGCCAGGCAGTGTCTTTCTAGTCCTAAACTGCACTGATTTGGGTGACTTTTCACCTTTTAAAGATGAAAATTGTTGGAAAATAAAGGGAATTTCTGATATATCTATTAAAAGGGGGAAATTATCTCCCAGTTCCAGCTCTTGCCAAGGCTGATTTTGCATTTCAGCCCTTATTTTGCATTTTTAGGGCAACTCAACGTGCATGGAAACATGGGGAGAAAAAGAGGTCGGGGCTAAAAATAACTGGGTGAGTCACGCTGCGGCGCTGGGAGGTGTCGATGGAGCCAGAGCCCAAAATCATGGGAAGGAGAGGGGGGGGAAATCTATTTTCCCTTTGGCTTCACATGTTCATGCGAGTGGATTCCTCTTCTTCCTCCAAGCAGAAAGAACAAGGGCTTTAAATACACATACACATATATACACACGAATAAATGTATATAACGTGCCTTTCCCTGCCCGTAAAACCCTCCTCACACTTCACAAACCACCCTCACACAGCCAAAATTGAAAAAAAAGGGGATTTTTTTCCCTTTTTCCCATAAAACTGAGATGAAATAATTCCACCTTTGCTGGAGTTTCTTCCTTTGAGAGTTATTTTTAGAGAGTTAATGATAATTATTAATAATTAATGATAATAAGCGGATAACGGCCACTCCCATGTCTTAATTTGCAGGGATACTCCTTTTTATTTGATTTTTGATTAATTCAGTTATATTTTTCATCCTGTTCCCATAGTGTGGGCCATGTTATAAAGGAATTTGAAAGGTCTGAAGGGTTTGAGGGGAATCCACTCAAACTCCCTCAGGATTTAAGAATTCTTCAGGGTTTGGGGGGATTTTACAGCAGTTGGATCCTGCTCCACGTTGAGAAATTGCTGGTTTGTTCCCAGAATGATGGTTTTCATTGCAGGTGTGTTTTGGTCTGCCCAGCCCAGCCCTTCCAGGCTTGACAAAGCCAAAAATGCTGATTTTTTTCACCCAAAATAACCCAATTTTGCTAATATAAGGCAACTTGGCAGCCTGCAAGCTGCTGATGCAGATGGAGCATCCTTCTGCCCATTGGCATTCTCAAGACACGCAGTCGCTCAAAAGGAACCTGGTAAGGGGCTTGAGGAGGAATTTTGGGCTCATTTTCAGGGATTTTGGGGAATGGGGGGTGCATAAATTTAGTTTTCGAGGCTGTGAGCATCATTGCTGTTGCAATATTAAAGGTAAGGTCGGGCTGGGTGCTCCTGAGCATCTCCGCTGGGGGATGAAGAGATGCTCCACGCATCCCACTTCAGATGGAGAAGGGAGATCTGAAAGGGCCTGGAGGAGGATTTTGGGCTGATTTTCAGGGTTTTGGGGGACAGAGGAAGTGCATAAATGTGTTTTAAGAGGCTGGGAGCATCATCACTGTTGCAATATTAAATGTAAGTGTGGGCTGGCTGCTCCTGAGCATCTTCCTAGGGGACACGGGGTGAGGTGCTCCATGCATCCCGCTTCGGATGGAGAAAGAAGATCTAAAGAGCTTTAAGGATGCTCCATGCCATTCCATTTTTAATTTATTAATTCAATTTTAATTTTCCTCCCTCCACAAAAGGCTGGAGCTAGGTGGGCTTTTCCCATTGCGCTCACAGGGAGCACATCAGGCACCGGGGCACCGGCGGCGTCCGCTTCCCAAGCTGTGAAACACCAGAAAGGGAAAGAAAAAGCTCAAAAATCTTCATAACTTGCATTAAAAACTCCTCCAGCTTCAGGAAAGATGGGCTTTGCCCCCCCCATTCCCTTACTGGACTGGGAAGTGCCCAGTCTCTGCACTGGGAATAAGTTGGAGCAAGCTCACACCGGCAATTACCACCCCGCAGGAAGACGGATTAATCCCCATTACCTAATTAACTCGCTGAATAATAATTAAGTCAGGTATTTCTTTGCTCTTCAGTCATAAAATGCTTTTGCAGGGGCATGTTTTAAAGCTGGTCCCGCACATCAAACGTGTTTCTGCTAACTCAGAAACAAAAAGAAACCATCACCCTTGCCCCAGGGCGGCGAGCATCACCCTGCTGCCCTGTGCCCTCCCGCTCTGGCCAGCGCTGGGCTTGGGATTTTGGGGTCAGCATCCTCCCAGGATGATGCAATTTGATTTTGGGGGGGGTCAGCATCTTTCCAATATGAAGCAATTTGATCTTTTGGGGGGTCATTATCCTCCCAAGATGATGCAACTTAATATTTTGGGGTTTATCACTCTCCCAAGACAATGTAAATTGATTTTGGGGGGATCAACATCCTCCCAAGATGATGCAACTGGATCTTTTGGGGGTTGTCATCCTCCCAAGACAATGCAAATGGATCTTTTAGGGTTCATCACCCTCCCAAGACAATGTAAATTGATTTTTGGGGGATTGACATCCACCTAAGGTGCAGCAACTTGATTTTTGAGGGACCAGCATCTTCTCAAGACAATACAACTTGATTTTTTGGAGTTCATCATTCTCCCTAGTTGATGCAATTTGATTTTTGAGGGTCATCCTCCTCCCAAGATGACACAACTTGATATTTTGGGGGTGCTCCCAGCATTCCTCCATCTCACAGACTCCTTCGCCCTCTCAGTAACCCCATTCTCCAAAGCCACGACTCAGCATCTCCCAAAAATTCAGGAGCTCGATTGCAAAACTCATGACTTGACCCGTTCCTTTCCAAGTTGGAGAAGAAGAAAAGCCACGTCGCCTCCAAAAAAAAAACCTCCCCAAAAACTGTCTCTGTCAGCTTTGGGATTTATTCAAGTTTTTATTTAGGCTTTATAAATAATGAGGAATAAAAGGGTTGGATGGAAATTATCTGTATTATTATTAGCTGCGTCAGGTTGGGAGAGGTGAAGAGTCAGCAAATGCATGCCCTGAGCATTTGATGGGTGAGATAATGCAGGGCTTCCAACTCCTTTGCTCATGGATTTGGGGATATTCTCCCTATTTTGGGGGGTGATGCAAAGCTGTTGGCTAAAATCAGTGGAAAACAGCCCCCCAAAAACCACCCCTTCGTTGATTTTCTTGCAGTGTTGGGTCAGGGACCGGGCGCTTCTCCCAATTAAAAGAATTAAAGAAAGGAAATTGGAAATGCGGCCCCCGCTGCACCTCGTCTGGAGTAATTAAAGCCCAAACTTTTAATGAGTGGCTGATTAAATACAAAAGCAGAAGGAAAGGGAAATTCTCTGCTCATTAGAAAGAGGAGACGGCGACGTGGAGGCTCGGACCCCCCCAAAAATGTGATGGATAGGGTCTGGCTGCAGCCCTGGGGAAGGGGCATCAATGCCATTTGCCATCAAATCCCAACATTTGGAGGGGTTTTCCCAGCTGGATTTGGCCAGAGGGGATGCCAAGAGGCTTTTTGCTCCTTATCTGGGCAGTTTGCAAGATTTAATGCTTTTAGATCCAATTTGAAGGCACTGATGGAGCTTGAAAGTCCCTGGCGGCCAAACCGGCTCCGCTATCTTCCAGGTTGGGTTTTCCTTCCCCATTCCCAGGGGTTGTAAATGTGATGGGACCAGTTCAAAGCCCTGAATATTTGCCAAAGGGCAGCAAACAGGTCTTGAGTCCCTCCCAAAGTGCACGGTTGCAAAATAACCCTCTTCATTTTAATCCCACAGCCCCCAAAATCCTTCGTGCACCTGCAGAAGTGGCTCTTTCCCTGCTTTCAGGCTTCGCTTCCCATGCAGTCCCATTAAATCCCATGTGAACCCATTAAATTCCACGTGATCCCATGTAATTTCATGCAAACATCCCATACAACCCCATACAACCCCATGCAATCATTCCATGCAATTCCCATGCAACCCCATGCAGTCCCATGCAAACATCCCACGCAACGCCCAAGCAATCCCATCCAATTCCCATGCAATCATTCCATACAAGCCCACACATTCCCATGCAATCCATGCAAACATTCTACACAATCCCATGCAATCTCATGCAATCATTCCATGCAATTTCCATGCAATCCCAGGCAATCCCAAGCAATCATTCCATATAATTCACATTCCATCCCATACAATCCCATGCATTCACCCTAAGCAATCCCAGGCAATCATTCCATGCAATTCCCATGCAACCTCACGCAATCCCATGCAATCCTAGGCAATCATTCCATGCAATTCCTATGCAATCCTAGGCAATCATTCCATATAATTCCCATTCCATTCCATACAATCCCATGCATTCATCCCAAGCAATCCCAGGCAATCATTCCATGCAATTCCCATGCAACCTCACACAATCTCATGCAATCCTAGGCAATCATTCCATGCAATTTCCATGCAATCCCAGGCAATTCCAGGCAATCATTCCATGTAATTCCCATGCCATCCCATACAATCCCATGCATTCATTCCAAGCAATCCCAGGCAATCAGTCCCATGCAATTTCCATGCAATCCCAGGCAATTCCAGGCAATCATTCCATGTAATTCCCATTCCATCCCATACAATCCCATGCATTCACACTAAGCAATCCCAGGCAATCATTCCATGCAATTCCCATGCAACCTCACGCAATCCCATGCAATCCTAGGCAATCATTCCATGCAATTTCCATGCAATCCCAGGCAATTCCAGGCAATCATTCCATCCCATGTAATTCCCATTCCATCCCATACAATCTCATGCATTCATCCCAAGCAATCCCAGGCAATCATTCCATGCAATTTCCATGCAATTCCCATGCAATCCTAGGCAATCATTCCATCCCATGTAATTCCCATTCCATCCCATACAATCCCATGCATTCATCCCAAGCAATCCCAGGCAATCATTCCATGCAATGCCCATGCAACCTCACGCAATCCCATGCAATCCTAGGCAATCATTCCATGCAATTTCCATGCAATCCCAGGCAAATCCAGGCAATCATTCCATGCAATCCCTATGCAATTCCCATGCAATCCTAGGCAATCATTCCATGCAAACCCTATGCAATTCCCATGCAATCCTAGGCAATCATTCCATGCAATTTCCATGCAATCCCAGGCAAATCCAGGCAATCATTCCATGCAATTCCTATGCAATTGTAGGCAATCATTCCATATAATTCCCATTCCATTCCATACAATCCCATGCATTCATCCCAAGCAATCCCAGGCAATCATTCCATGCGATTCCCATGCAATTCCCATGGAATTCTAGGCAATCGTTCCATATAATTCCCTTTCCATCCCATACAATCCCATGCATTCACCCTAAGCAATCCCAGGCAATCATTCCATGCAATTCCCATGCAACCTCACGCAATCTCATGCAATCCCAGGCAATCATTCCATGCAATTCCCATGCAATTCCCATGCAATTCCCATGCAATCCCATGTGACTCCCATGCAGTCCCAAAAGCCAGAGCCCAGGGGCAACATCACCGCCGCATCCCACGAGGGTGGATTGAGCCGGAACAAAGCCCCCCCCCCCCGGCATCATTTTCTTTAGCACCGAATTCTTGCATAAAAGGAGAGAAAGATAGGAAAATGCTGGAAAAGCGAGTGCTTCCCAGCACGTTCCGGCACGCTGGAAAACCGGCCTGGCTGCAAACATCCCGGTGGGTTTGGGGGAATGCTCAGAGCATCATGGAAAAGCCCAAGCGTCCAAAAACACCCAACCATCAGGTTCCTTTAGGTGCTTCGCGCCCCAGTTTTGGGGATGAGAGGGGATTATCCAAGCACACTGGGATGGTGAGTGGTGCCGGTTGGACTGGCTCAGGTTTTTGGGAATGTCAAAGCAAGGTCATCTTCGGATCCTGCCGGGGCTTGCGAGGTTCCCACGCACCCTCTTTGATCTCTCCCTCAGTTTTTAGCCTCTGAAATTCTTGCGGCTTTGGAATTACACCTTGCGCTCCCCTGCCCTGGATTTATTTTTACCTCCTTTTCCACATTCCCCATCTCCTTGGGGGGGGGGGGGGGGTGTCAATATTTTAGGGGTTCCCCCACCCCATCCCAAGAAATCCCCCCCCCCCAAAATTCGACTTTTACAAAGGAGGCAAAAAAATAAGCACACCAAAAAATCCCTTCCTTCCCAAACCCAAGGTCAAATCCTGGCAACACGCGGCCAAAAATGATCCATCCTGGAGCTGCAGGGACCTGCCCTCCCGTTGGTCCAGGGGAGCCCCAAAATTTTTGGGGGGTGGTGTCAGGCCGAGGCTTGTTGTCTCCTGTTGCAATAAGTGGGGCCTCTTTGCCGACTGGAGGGTGGGGAGGGCAGAGGTGCTTTGCTCCGGCACGTCGGGCTGCGAGCAGAGGCTGAGTCGTTGGAAGGTCATGACATGGATAAGTGCCTTTTCCCAGTGGGCTTGGTGGGGTCCATGGGGTGATGATGGACAGCTGTGGGGTGAAGAACATCCATAGGGTGAAGGATATCCATAGAGTGAAGGATATCCATAGGGTGAAGGACAGCTGTGGGGTGAAGAACATCCATGGGGTGAAGGACATCCTTGGGGTGAAGGATATCCATGGAGTGAAGGACATCTGTAGGATGAAGGAAATCTGTGGGGTGAAAGACATCCATGGGATGAAGGACGCCAGTGGGGTGAAGGACACTCATGGGGTGAAGGACATCCATGGAGTGAAGGACATCTGTAGGATGAAGGGCATCCTTGGGGTGAAGGGCATCCATGGAGTGAAGGACATCTGTAGGATGAAGGGCATCCTTGGGGTGAAGGACATCCTTGGGGTGAAGGGCATCCTTAGGGTGAAGGATATCCTTGGGATGAAGGATATCTGTGGGGTGAAGGGCACCCATGAAGTGAAGGACATTCTTGGGGTGAAGGACATCCATGGAGTGAAGGACATCTGTGGGGTGAAGGACATCCATGGGGTGAAGGACAGCTGTGGGCTGAAGGACATCTCTGTGGTGACCATCAACAGACCCTTTGGACCATCTCTTGAGCAGAGACCCCCAAGAGATCCCCAGGGACAGGTCGCTATGGGGCGGGGGTGGGATTTTGGGGTGACATTTCCAACCAGGCTCTGGCACCCCTTCCAGGATGTGGGGAGGAGGAGACAGAGGAGAAGGAGGACGAGGTTCTTCCTCATACCAAGCTCTTGCACAAGGCCAGAGGGCAGCGGGGTTGGGCGTGTAGGAGCCTGACGCCGGGGTGATGGGCACCGTCTTGCCCGGGAGCAGGCAGCTGCCTCCTCCCTGCCTCTCCTGGACTCTTCCTCCCTTCATTTCCAATTTTTGGGGGATGCTCCAAAGCTGGATTTATCCTCCTGGATGGAGAAACCCACCTTGGCGGGGCGGAGAGGGGAACAGCGTTGTGGTCAAACCCTTTTCCAAGGATCCAGGGGAGGATCCAGCAACCAAAACCTCTCACTGGCAGCAAACCCTGGGCTTGGGGAGGGGTTCACACGGCCCCCCCGGAGTCACCCACTTCCCATCTGCTTCTTCATGAGCCAAACCAAGGCGATTTGCACCCAAAAAGCTCCTAAAAATAGCCATTTCCAGCCCTGCAGGTGGGTGCCAACGCTGGGTGCCCACCTGGCTTGAAGCGACTTCTTTTTAAATATCTCTTTTTTTAAGTTTATTAAGGGGGGGGTGGAAATAAAGGAAAATGAACTCGAAACGGCCCGGAGATGTTTTTCCCGCGGGGGGGAAGCGGTGGGAGCTGCGGTCGCGTTTGTGCTGCGTTGGCAGGGCCGGGGCTGCCACTGTTGGCTTTGCAAAGCCCGGCTCGGCCGCGCTTGGCTGCGCAGCGAAGCCTGGGGCGAGGGGCGGCTCCCGCAGCGCATCCCGCTCGCCCGCGGCTCCCTTTGCACGCTTGGTCCCCTCCCACCCTTGGTCCCCTCCCACCCTTGCTCCGCTTCCACACTTGCTCCCTTTACACACTTGACATGTTCAATCCCCTTCCATGCTTCCTCCCTTTGCTCCGTTTCCACCTGTGCTCTCCTTCCATCCTTGCTCCTCTCCACCCTTCCACCTTTGCTCCACTTCCACGTTCGTTCCCCTTCCACGCTTGCTCCCCTTCCATATTTGCTCCCCTTCCACACTTGCTCCCTTTACACACTTGATTCCCTTCCGCACTTGCTCTCCTTCCACCCTTGCTCCCCTTCCACCTTCTACCCTTGCTCCACTTCCACCCTTGCTCTCCTTCCACACCTGCTCCCCTTCCACATTTGCTCCCTTTACACACTTGTTTCCCTTCCACCCTTGCTCCCCTTCCACCTTGTACCTTTGCTCCCTTTCCATGTTTGCTCCCCTTACACACTTGCTCCCTTTCCATGTTTGCTCCCCTTACACACTTGCTCCCTTTCTGCCCTTGATTCCCTTCCACCCTTGCTCCCCTTCCACCTTCTACCCTTGCTCCACTTCCACCTTTGCTCTTCTTCCACACCTGCTCCCCTTCCACATTTGTTCCCTTTACACACTTGGCATGTTCAGTCCCCTTCCACGCTTCTTCCCTTTGCATGGTTTACACGTTGGCTCCGCTTCCACCTGTGCTCCCATTTCACCCTTGCTCCCTTTTCACCCTTGCTCACCTTCCACATCTGCTCTTTTTACACATTTGTTTCCCTTCCATCCTTGCTCCCCTTCCACCTTCTACCCTTGCTCCACTTCCACATTCAATTCCCTTCCATACTTGCTCTCCTTCCACCCTTGCTCCCCTTCCACATTTGCTCCCTTTCCATGTTTGCTCCCCTTCCAAATTTTTTCCACTTCCACACTTGCTCCCTTTACACACTTGATTCCCTTCCACGCTTGCTCCCCTTCCACAACTGCTCCCCTTCCATTCTTGTTCCACTTGCACCCTTGCTCCCCACCTGCACTTCCTCTACTTCCACGCTGGCTCCCTTTGTAAACCTGATCCCCTTGCACACTTACTCCTGTTTCAAGCTTGGTCCTTTTCCATGCTTTCTCCCTTTGCAAACCGATCCCCTTCCATCCTTGCTCCCTTTCCACTCTCATCCCCCTTCCACATTCACTCCCTTTGCACGCTTGTTCCCTTCCACACTCATTCTCTTGCACACTCACTCCCTTCCACACTTGCAGAGACACCCAAGGATGAATAACCCCAGGGAAGTAGAAATCACCCCTTTTCCTTCTAAAACCCAAAATATGGGTGCTGGGGGGGGTGTGAGTGTGAAAAACTGGGGTGATGGCAAAGCAGAGAGTGATTGCTCACCCTGTGCTCCCATCCCATCCCATCCCATCCCATCCCATCCCATCCCATCCCATCCCATCCCATCCCATCCCATCCCATCCCACCCGGGCTGTGTCACCCTTATTCTGGGGGGATTTTAGGGTGCGGAAGGCGCTCGCCCCCTTTCCCACGGCCCCAGCCCCTCCTGGGGGGTATTTTCACCGCCCCCCGCAGCGTGAGCTTTTCTCTCCCTTCCCTTTCCCTGCCCAAGATTTCCTCCCAGCTTCCTGGCCCGCCTGTTTATTCCCTTTCCCGCTCCCAAATCCCAGATTTCTTTGTTCGCCCGACGGTAATTTTCCATCGAGGCTTCAAATCCGATGCGATGTCGTAAATTCCTGCATTGCCATGCTGAAAATTCATGTCCCACCAAAAAAAAAAATCATAGTTTTGATTTTTATAGACACAAACCCTCATTTATTTCCCCATGAAATCCCTAAAATTCATTTCCAAAGAAGGTTGGAAAGGTGTGAAAATAAATTCAGGAGAAAGAAGCAAAATAAAGTCATAATAAATACAATTCTGTGTGGAAGGTTTTTGCCCTGAAATATCAAATATTCCAAGTTTGGGGAGAAATTGTAGGTTTACAAGCATGGAAAATTAATTAACATGTTTATTTGGGATGCCAGGGAATATCTGGCAGAGTTTTATTACTGGGTGATGGATGGTGTTTTCCTTATGAAGGAAAACCTCCAGGATGGTGGTTTGGGATGAGCTGAGGGCTGGTACCCAGCCAGGTTGGGATGCAGGGGGCTGAGCCAGGTGGAAAGGCTCAGATAGAAAATTCCCTATGGATTTTCTATATATAAAAATACATCTGTGGTGGGATTCAGGGTCTATTTTTGCACTAGAAAGCTGCAAAATTCTATACATACACAAATAATATACTTAATAAATATAATATTGATAAATTAATATAATTATACATTCTATAATATATTATAGAACAAATGCATTGGAATTGAATAGAATGGAATAGAATGGAATATAATATAATAAATATAATATAATAAATATAATATAATATAATATAATATAATATAATATAATATAATATAATATAATATAATATAATATAATATAATATAATATAATATAATATAATATAATATAATGCAATACAATATAATATAATTAATATAATATAATACAATACAATATAATACAATATAATATAATACAATACAATACAATAAAATACAATATAATATAATACAATACAATACAATATAATATAATACAATACAATACAATAAAATACAATATAATATTTACATATTATAAAATAAACAAGTAATAAAATGCTATACAACCAGGGCTAAACTCAATATGATTAATAAATATACTAATTAAATACTACTAATAAATAACTAATTCAATACTTTAATTTTTCACATATTTGCCATGGAAAACCACTTTTTTAGTCCCTTTTTCTAAGGAGACGCAGAGCAAAAGTTGTCCCAGCAAAGGGAAAACTGTGCTGGAGAGAAGGGAGTGCCAGGGCTCAGGTTGTGCCAAACTCCTGACACTTGTGGCCCCTTGGAACATCGTTGAGATCCCACTTGGGGATGATTTTTTGGGGAGGATTTTCCAAAATCTGGGGACAGGTTGATCCATGAGTGAAGGAGTTTTTGGGATGCCCCCCTTTATTATCCCACTTGTGGTGAGGATCAAAGGCCACCCCAGCATCATCCCTGGTGATAATGGAATGAGTGATGGAATGGTTTGGGTTGGAAGGGACCTCAAAGCCCATCCAGTTCCATCTCCAGCCATGGGCAGGCACACCTCCCACTGGATCAGGGGGCTCAAAGCCCCATCCAGCCTGGCCTTGAACACCTCCAGGGATGGGGCAGCCACAGCTTCTCTGGGAAACCTGGGCCAGGGCCTCCCCACCCTCACAGTGAAGAATTTCTTCCTGATGTCCAGTCTAAATCTTCTCCCTTCCTTTTAAAGCCATTCACCCTCACCCTCTCACTCCAGGCCCTTGGAAAAAGCCCCTTCCCAGCTTTCCTGGAGCCCTTTCAACCCTGGGAGGCTGCTCTAAGCTCTCCCCACAGCCTTCTCTTCTCCAGGCTGAACAACCCCAACTCTCCCAGCCTGTTCTCCTACAGGAGGTTCTCCAGCCCTTGGATCATCTCCGTGGCCTCCTCTGGATCTGTTCCCACAGTTCCATGTCCTTCTTATTCTGGAGATTCCAGAACTGGACACAGGGCTCCAGGTGGTGTCTCATGAGAGTGGAGCAGAGGGGCAGAATCCCCTCTCTCCCATCTGGTCCCACTGCACATCCCCTGCAGACAGGGATGCAGGGGACACAGCATCCTCCCGCATCCCCCCACACGTGCTCTAGGAAAGGCTTTAATCCACGATGGATTTTTACTCCAGGCATTAACATTTTTCAGATTATCATTCTCTGCCATCACTTGATGCCCAAGGAAGGTTGGGGTGGGTGTTTTGGGTTTTTTTTTTTGCTGCCTTCATGATTTATTTTCCTCTTCCCGGAACGGCCGGAGAACAAACTCCAAAATAATAACATAAAGCACACAAAAAAAAAGGGGGCATTCGCGAGGCCAGGAAAATTCCAGAAAGGTGGAGGGGAGAGGAAAAAAAAAAAAGGTGTTTATTTAATTCAGGAAAGGCAAAAGAAACCCCTCCCAGCGCTATTGAAGGCGGGATGTGCATTGTGCCCAGTTCCTCGCTCCGGTTCCCCGCTAAGGGGCTGGGGGGGAACAAAGTGGCCGGGAACCCCCTGCAGGGTGTGGGGAGGAGGAGGAGGAGGAGGAGGAGGAGGGGGAGGAGGAGGAGGAGGAGGAGGAGGAGGAGGAGGAGGAGGGGGAGGAGGGAGGAGGAGGAGAAGGAGGAGGAGGAGGAGGAGGAGGAGGAGGAGGAGGAGGAGAGGGAAGGGGAGGAGGAGGTGTGAGCGCTCCTCATCCTCTCCGTCATGAAGCCATTCCCACCTGGAGCAACGCGGGGGGAGGATGTAGAGGGGATGCCCAGCAAAATAATGAACATTATTAGCTTTATTATTGTGTTATTTTAATATTTGCATTCTTTTATTCTTGTACCATCTTTTTTTGCATTATTTTATTTTTTAATTTTCTTTTTTCTTATTTTACATTTGCATTCTTTTAAGTTTTTATTTACTGATTTTATTTTTGCTTTTTTATTGACTTTTTATTTTTATTTATACATTAATTTCTTATTGCATTACTGCATTTCTACATCAGTTTGCTTTTGTACTATTTTATTTTTGTATTATTTTACTTTTGTAATATTTTACTTTATTGTTTTGCTTTTCTATTCCTATTTTTAATTTTGCATTTGTTTATTTCTGCATTGATGTATTTTTATTTATTTTGCTAGCTTTACTTTTGCATTATTTCATTTTTCTGTGGTTTATCTTATTATTTTCATTTTGCATTCAATTTTTGATTATTTGCATCATTTATTTGATTATTTTCATTTCTGCCTCACTTCATTTTTGCCCTGTTTTACTTTTGCATCATTTTACTTTTCCATTCATTCATTTTCATGATATTTATTATTTTATTTTGCATAGAATTATGGAATGGTTTGGGTCGGAAGGGACCTCAAAACCCATCCAGTACCACCAGGGACACCTCCCACTGGATCAGGGGGCTCAAAGCCCCATCCATCCTGGCCTTGAACACCTCCAGGGATGGGGCAGCCACAACTTTTGTATTATTTTTCCAGTAAAATAATACAATTTGCCCATTTCCAGCCCTTTTTCCAATCATTCAGCCTTAACACAGCATTTTCTGGCTGTGGAATTCCATCCACCCTGATGTTCATCCTCCAATCTTGCACCTTGTGTCTCCTGAATTGATTCAAAAATGAGGTTAAATCCATTCAAAACCCCATTTAAAAACATTTCAATGAAACATTTCATGCAATAATTAACATTTTAATTATCATTATCATTATTGCAGAAGGCAAGTGGGGGTCCTGAGCAATGGGAGATGGGTTTGGGGGCCCCAAACTGGGTTTATCTTTAGGCTCTGCCCCTCCCAGGGGGTCTCCAGGCTGGAGAAAATGGATTTATTGGGAACCCTATGGGGAAAATATGGGGTCCCTTCGGTGGACCCCACAAAAATGGGTCTCTGGAGGGATCCCAATAATGCCAAAAATAGGTCCATTGGGGAATACCATGCTGGGAAAGTAATTTTTTTGAGGAGGAGACCCCCCTGCTGCAAAACAAAGGGGTCTCTTAGGGACCCCATGGTGCAAAAATAGGATTACTGAGGGACCCCAACATTGTAAAATTGGGTGTTTGGGAAACACCCAAAAATAGATCTCAGGGGCCCTGTGATGCAAAACTGGGGCTCTTGGGGGGCCCCATTGCTGGAAAAATTAGTTTCCTAGGGGATTTTATGCTGCAAAAATGAGGTTTGGGGGAGAACCACACGCTGTAAAAATAAGTCTCTCAGGGCACCCCAACTCTGGGTTTATTGGGGGACCCTGAGCTGCAAAATTGTGTCTCTTGGGAGACCCCAACATGGAATCAATGGGTCTCATGGGGGATCCCAATGCTGCAGAAAAAGTTTTATTGGGGGTCCCACCTCAGGAAAATGAGTTTCTTGGGGGATTCTCATGCTGCAAAAAAACAGGGGACAGATATGAGTTGGGGGGTGACCCTGTGTTGCAAAAATGGGTCTCTTGGGGATCCCTGTGCTGCAAAAATGGGTCCCCTTTTGGGGGGATTCTACACAGCAAAAATGAGTTTATTGAGGGACCCCAATGCTGAAAAAAATAAGTCTTGGGGGGAACCCCAATGCTGTAAAAATAGGATTTCTGGGGGTGCTAAAATGGGTCTCATGGGGGTTCTCAAACCTCAAAAATAGGTTTATTGGGGGTCCCAAGACTGTAAAATGTGCATTTTGGGGGAACCCACGGTGGAAAAGTGAGTTTATTGGGGAACCCCACCCCAATTTCAAGTTTGCCTCTGAAAAGATAAACCCCTGGGGGGGGGTTGGGGGGGGATAAGGGGGGTCAGGCTGGAGCTGCCACCCACCCCCTCCTGCATCCCCCCCCACATCAGCCAGGGGATCCCAAAGCTCCCTGAGGACCTGAGAGGATGCTCCAACCCCCACCACCCAGTTTTGGGGATCAAACAGGGTAAAAGCAGGCCCAGCAAAGACTTTTTCTGCTGCAAAAGGGGATTTTGAGTGCTTTTTTTTCCCCCCACTATTTTTGCTGAAATAACAGCCCAGGGATCAAGTCTTTATCAGATTAGCAGGGAAAAAAAACGCACAGGGATCAAACTCAGCCAGGAGCTGCTGCCAAGGGCATCATTTCCCAAAACCAGGCTTTTTTTTTTTGATCTTTAATACCTTTTTGAGGGGTTCAAGGGCATTTCCTGCATGGGATGGGGTGGGAAATCCACCCGGGACACCCACAGCTCCACACAAACCTGAATCCCTTTGTGCAGCCCTGGGATCCCCTTTTACAACTCAGGGCTCCACTTCTTACCCCTGGGACCCCTTTTTCCATGCCCAGGAACCCTTTTTCAAGCCTGGAACCCCTTTTTTTTCAAGACTAGGATCCCTTTTTCCAACCCTGGGACCCCTTTTTCAAGCCTGGAACCCCTTTTTTTCAAACCTAAGTCCCCTTTGTGAAACCTGGGACCCCTTTTGCAAACCTGGGGTGTCTTTTCTTGAATCTGGGGTGCTTTTTTGTAAGCCTGGGACCCCTTTTTACAAATCAAGGCTCCTTTTCTTAAACCCAAGATCCCTTTCTTCAGCCAAGACCCCTTTTTTCAAGCTTACAATCCCTTTTTGCAAGATTGGGACCCCTTTTTTTTAAGACTAGGACCCCTTTTTGAAAGTTTAGGGTGCTTTTTCTTAATCCTGGAGTGCCTTTTGGCAATCCTGAGGCTCCTTTTTGCAAACCTGGGTTTCCTTTGTGCAAATCTGGGACCCCATTATACAAACCAAGACCCCTTTTTTGCAAGCCTGGAACCTCCTTTTGCAAATCAGGTCTCCTTTTCTTAAACCTGGGACCCCTTTTTCAAGCCTGGAACCCCTTTTTCAAGCCTGGAACCCCTTTTTGCAAGCCTGGACTACCTTTTCTTAAATCTGGAGTGCCTTTTCTTAACACTGGAGAGTCTTTTCTTAACCCTGGAGTGTCTTTTCTTAACCCTGGAGTGTCTTTTTGCAAACCTGGGACCTCATTTTACCAACCAAGACCCCTTTTCTTAACCCTGTGACCCCATATTGCAAATCAGGGCTCCTTTTCTTAACCTTGGGGTGCCTTTTTGCAAACCTGGGACCCCATTTTTCAAATTTATGACCTCATTTTACAATCCTAGGGTGCCTTCTTCCAAACACAGAGCTCTTTTTTTGCAAACCTAAGGCTCCATTCCCTCTTCCCTTTGACTGAGCATCCTTTCCCAAAAGCATTTTTGCTTTTCCCATTAAAAGCAGGAGGGCTACTATTGCCTCTGACTCCCTGCACTCAGCAGAACAAGCTACAGACTTTGGCACCAATATTCCCCAGAAGGGTCACATTTGACCCCGGGGAGGGGTGCTTGCACTTCCCTTGCCTTCCTGGCTATAAAAGAAAGGGGGTTGGGGTAAAAAAAGCAATAAAAAGGCAAAAAACAGAGGTCAATTTATATAAAATGCATTGCTTAAAATAAAAAGGCCAGTACTATTCATAGTTTGCCTCTAGGAGTTCTTATTTAGCTTCAAAAATTATCATTTTGCTGGATTTCTAGCATCCATTTCTATTCCAAATCAAGTTTTCCATTCCCAGGTGTGAAAAAAACCCTTATTTCACCTTAAAAACTATAAAACTGAGCCTAAAAGCTGCAGGAGGATGTTTGAGGGCAGGGTTATGGATTGAGATTAATATAAACCTGGCTGTGGGATCGAGGGGCACGTGCTCCAGCAGGAAATATTTTCAAGCATCTATAGTTTTATTTCATCATTTCATGAATAAGGGGTCTATTCTTCGTTAGGAGCTGGTGGGGGATTAAGCTGGAGGCAGCAAAACTTGAGGCTTTCCAGCCCCTTTGCAGGGTAAAAGGGGTTATGAATTTATAACTTTCTATTTTATATTTACAGATAAATGAATTTATATCTGTGTATAGAATCGTGGAATGGGTTGGGTTGGAAAGGACCTTAAAGTCCATCCAGTTCCATCTCCAGCCATGGGCAGGGACACCTCCCACTGGATCAGGGGGCTCAAAGCTCCATCCAACCTGGCCTTGAACACCTCCAGGGATGGGGCAGCCACCACTGCTCTGGGCAACCTGGGCCAGGGCCTCCCCACCCTCACAGTGAAGAATTTCTCCCTAATGTCTCATCTAAATCTTCCCCCTTCCAATTTGAAGCCATTTCCCCTCATCCCATCACTCCAGGTCCATGGAAAAAGTCCCTCCCCAGCTTTCCTGGAGCCTCTTTCAGTCCTGGGAGGCTGCTCTAAGGTCTCCCCAGAGCCTTCTCTTCTCCAGGCTGAACAACCACAACTCTCTCAGCCTGTCCTCACAGCAGAGGTTCTCCAGCCCTTGGGTCATCTCCGTGGCCTCCTCTGGATCTGTTCCAAGAGTTCCATGTCCTTATGTTGGGGATTCCAGAACTGGACACAGGGCTCCAGGTTGGGTCTCACCAGAGCAGAGCAGAGGGACAGAATCCCCTCCCTCTCCCCTCTGGTCCCACTCTTTGGATCCAGCCCAGGACACGGGGGGTTTCTGGGCTGGGAGCACTCGTTGCAGCTCCTGTGGAGCTTCTCCTCCCCCAGCACCCCAAGTCCTTCTCTTCAAGGCTGCTCTAAATCACATCATCCTGAATCACCATGAATTGCCCCAACCCAGCTGTAGGACCTTGCACTTGGCCTTGTTCAACCTCATGAGGTTCATATATTAAAAAAATATATATATATAAAATTATCACCCCTATGATAACTTATTTCAGGCTGGGGGATTTAAAAGCTCACCTCCAGGGCTATAAAAATTATAAATACAATTTAAATCCCCCTCTTTTCCTTCACTTTAAATATCAGGGTGGCCCAAATACATTGGGCATCTTCCCTGTTCACCTCTACCTGCTGCTTCGTGGGGTGCAGGGATGCTAATCCAGGCTGTATCACTTCTCGGAAAACTCTGCTGGGAAGGATTTGGGGTGAAAATAAACCCCTCAGCTGAGATGTTTGCTCTGGATTTTCATGCCAAGGGCTTTGTTGGAGCTGGATGGATTGAGAGCCGGGCGATGGGTCTTTGCCATGACCCACATTGAGTGGTGTTTGCGGCTGTTCCATAAGGTCAGCGAGGGTGGATGTGGGGTTTCTTTACATTAAATTTCTCCTGCTGGTGCAGAGGTCTTGAAAATAGAAAGGGAAAACTTCCACCAACATCTTGACCTCCTTCTTGCTGAGCTGAAATAGTTTGCAGGGTTTTCTGTTCAAGGTTACCTGAGTTTGTTGTGAGCTGATTGCTCCCGAGTTGTAAAATGCAAAGGAAATGGGAAGAGAGAGCTGAAATCAGAGTGGTTTCTGCATCTCCAGGGCTTGCTTTGCCTCACTTTATGGAGATGGGGCGTTGGAGCGTGTTGGAATTGAGGTTATTTTTAGGCAAATGTGGATTTTCAGGCAGGTTTGACACTTTCCTCTTTGGGATCACCCTCCATGTCGCTGTGTTTGTGGTTACACCTTCCCCTCACCCTCCTCTTCATCATCATCCCCCAGCCCAGCTCCCCCAACATCTTGGTGACCCTACATTGATCCTTCTCCACTTTTCCTTGACTTAGGGATCCCCAAACTGGTCACATTGTCCCAAGAAGGTGGCACCAACCCAACAGGCAAATGTCTTCACCAACTGGCCATGTTCTTAACATGGAAATACCACCTTCCTCCTCAAGAAGAGAGCTGTCTCTTTCTCTGGTCATGGGGCTGTGGAGAAAGCCCAGTTGATACCTCAGCCTCTTCTCTCTTGGACCAGAGTGGTTCATCCAGCCCTACATTATTTCCATCTTCTCTGGGAGAGCACAGGAACTCCAGGCTGTCTCAAAAGGAAGCACAACCACTGTTTCAAAGTGTAGGAAAAGGAAGAAGCCAAGTGCTAAACAAATAATCACAGCCACCAGAGCAAAGAAGGAGGATGCAACCCCATGGAAACAGTGGTGGGAATGGGGATGAGTCTTGTCTGGGACTCTGTACCCACCCCATAGTGGTCTCGGTGTGAGCAAGAGATGAAGCTCTTGGTGTGAGCAGAAGATTAAGGTCTTGGTGTGAGCAGAAGATTAAGGTCTTGGTGTGAGCGAGAGATGAAGGTCTTGATGTAAACAAGAGATTAACATCTTGATGTAAACAAGATATTAATGTCTTGGTGTAAATAAGAGATGAAGGCCTTGGTGTAAATAAGAGATGAAGGCCTTGGTGTAAATAAGAGATGAAAATCTTGGTGTGAGCAAGAGATGAAGGCCATGGTGTAAATAAGACATGAAGACCTTGGTGTGAGCAAGAGAGGAAGGTTCTGACATGAGCAAGAGATGCAACAAGGCTGGGCTGGAGAACCAGAGCCACAAAAAGGAGGAGTTGGAGGTAATTTTGAAGATCTGAATTACTTTGGGTGGACCAAGTTGCACGCAAAGCCAACAGGAGGAGTTTTGCACCGGGAGCTCCACAGCTTTGCAAGCTCCCAGCTCTCATTTGCATGCGACTCAAAGCAGTGCAACAAGGGCTTTGTGGCCCACGTGCTTTTGATATCAGCTGGAAAAGGAAGCTGCAGGAGAAACTCAACCAGCAACAGAAGGGCAGCAGGTGAAGAAACAATGAAGTGTTACAGGCCCAACCGCTCCCCATCGCTCCCAGAGATCACCAAGGCAGCTTTGGGCCTCCAAACCTAATAACAGAGCAACGAGGGCTTGAGTTGTAGAAGACTTTATGTCAATGACTGCACTGTGGCTAAAAACCATCTGCTGGAGAAGAACTGAGCAGGGATGGATGGAGCTTCATGGCTCCAGCCATGCCCCAGCTCCATCCCATGATAGAGGAGACACAGGAAGAACGTCGGAGCATCATCCATGAAGTAAAGGAGAGCTTAAACCTGGCATTTGTTTGGAGTTGGATGCGTACGATGCATCTGGGTAAAGCAGCTGGATGTGACACCGTGCTTACTTTGCCCTAAAATTACATTCTGTGCCCCAAAATCAGGCTGGATGTGGCTATGGGACACAGTCACCCCCTTACAGACTCATATACTCAATTTCCAGCAGACAGCAGACCTATTTCCAGTTAATTATATCCCCAGCATGCCGATACCAGGCTGAACATCCAGGCCCATCCCACCTCAGCCCAGCTTACATCCCAAATCCACTGTTTACCTCCTGTAATTGGAGATAAGAGCTGGAAGCTGGAATGGTACCCACCAGCCCAGGTGATACTGAGCCTGGCTCACTGCCACGTTAAACAACCCAGGAAGAGCTCGCCTTGTTTATTTTTTCTCGCCGGCGTTCCCAAGATCCAAGCGGATCATTTCCGACGGGTGGTGGGACCATCCAGGAGGTGGCTGGAGGAGAAATTCCTGGTGATGAGCAGCTATACAGAGCTTGTAGGATCTTTAAGGAGTTGGGCTCTTGGCATGCAAAGATTTGGGAGGTGATTGCACCTAAGTGGTGGATGGATGCACTCAGGGAGTGGGGGTTTTGCAGCTCCATTTGATAGTGGGAGGACTTTCACACGAGGACAGGCTGGGAGGGTTGGGATTGTTCAGGCTGGAGAAGAGAAGGCTCTGGAGAGACCTTAGAGCAGCCTCCCAGGACTGAAAGGGGCTCCAGGAAAGCTGGGGAGGGGCTCTTGATCAGGGAGTGCAGGGATAGGATGAGGGGGAAGGGTTTTGAGCTGAAAGAGGGGAGATTGAGATGAGATTTTAGGGAGAAATGTTTCCTGTGAGGGTGGGGAGGCCCTGGCCCAGGTTGCCCAGAGCAGTGGTGGCTGCCCCATCCCTGGAGGTGTTCAAGGCCAGGTTGGATGTGGCTTTGAGCCCCCTGATCCAGTGGGAGGTGTCCCTGTCCATAGTGGAACTGAATGGGCTTTAGATCCCTTCTAATCCAAACCATTCCATGGGATGGCCAAGCAAAATCACAATGGGTTTCAAAACATGACCCAATCCTCTATTAATTAGCAGCAACACTTCAACCCTGCTCTAGAAAATGGCTGTTTGGCAAATCTGGGTGGTTTCTGCAGCAAAACATCTCCCTGGGAGACACTCAGGAGCTGGGCAAGGGGCTGTGAAGCTCCAGCAGCGCCGGAGCATCATTGCACGTCCTTGGCCATGGTGAGGAACACAGGGAGGACATTGAATTGCTGTTCATTGCACACATGGAGGGTTAAATACCCTGAAACTGCAGGAAAAATCACATTTCCATTTGCTCCATGGAGCAGTTGTGGAGATTTGACCTTTATATTTGCATCACAACATGGGTTTGGCATCAACACAGGCTTTTCCCTGCTGGTATCAATAAATCGAGGAGTATTTTGCTGTGGGGCAGTGTCTATTTTTCCTGTGTTATCTCATCCTTTGCTTGATTTGGCCTGGAGGGAAGTAAACCTGGATGAGTTCACCAGGATCTCCTGGTGATAATGTCTTTGGAAAAATCAAAATCCCAGGAGCAGGTTCTCCAGGAGGTTTCTCGAAGGGTAAAAATCCACGCGGGAGGTTCCCACACACCCATGGGTGACTGTACCCACGCAACCGGTTGTGGGGTTGGGTGAATCATTGCATTTCAATGTGGGTGAAAACCCTTTGACCCGAGCTCCTCTGCCTTTATTTTGGATAGCAAGGATGAAACCAAAGGGTTGGGATGGGCTGGGAATCTCTACAGAGCAGTTGTGCAATGTCTTCTCCACCTCCATCCCAAAAAGGCCCCACTCCTCGGTGCTTTCATCTCTAGATCTTGCTCAGGCAATCAAGATTTGGGATTGCAAATAGGATGGTTGGGGAGAATTCCAGCAAAAGGCATTTTCATCCCAAATCCATTATCATTTGGACCTTGATAGATGCGATTTTATCAGGGGGTGATGGTGAACATCCCCCATGGAGCAAAACAGGGACTGAAATCGCCATCAGATCCCACTGGAAGCAGGGAAAAGCTCAAAAGGAAAGCGAAATCCCACTGGTAGAATAGGGCCATTAAGAGAAAAAAAATCAGAAATATATAAAATAGAGAGATAAAATCAAGATTTATTATAAATTATTGCATTTTGTCCTCAATTTGGGGCAAGGTGATGGGGAAAAGAGGTTCAGCATCACAGCAGGTTGGTGGTACCCAATGTGATACAACATTGAGAGGGGGAAAATCTATAAATCAAGGTTGGGAATAGGACAATAAATCTTTATTTAGGGGGAAATGGATTCTTTTTTTCCCAAGGAAAGCCCCAGGAAGAGCAAGTGGACAGTGAGCATGTGTGGCTGTGGTGGCATTAACTACAGGTCACCCCAGTTTTCATGCTGGTATCTATCCCACAGCAAAGAATTTGTCATTATTGGAGTGGGAACACTAAAATCCCTGCGGGAAGTGAAATGATGGGAGCCCAGCAAACGAAGGAACAGCAGGAGAGGTGAGACTGCTCCAGTGTGAGAGGAGCAGCCCAGTGTAAACCCATTGCAAGCCCATTGTAAATCTGTTGCAAGCCCCTTGCAAGACTGTTCCAAGCCCACTGCAAGCCAACTGCAAGCCTGTTGTAAGCCCACTGCAAGCCCCTTGTAAGCCCCTTGCAAGCCCAATGCAAGCCCCTTGTAAACCCCCTGTAAGACCATTGCAAGATTTTTACAAGCCCATTGTAAGCCTTCTACAAGCCCACTGCCAGCCTTTTGTAACCCCACTGTAAGCCCCTCCTCAGCCCATTGAAAGCCAGTTGCAAGCCCACTACAAGCCCATTGTAAGCCCACTGCAAGCCCCTTGTAAGCCTTTTACAAACCCATTGTAAGCCACCTGCAAGACCATTGGAAGCATTTTACAAGCCCACTGTAAGCCTCTTGCAAGCTCATTGTAAGCCTTTTCCAAGCCCACTGGGTGCCTGATACAAGCCCCTTGCAAACCCATCCCATCCCATCACCGAGGGAAGGAGGAAGCTGGGAGCTGATGCCCGGATCAAAGAAACCCTGCTGCTCCAAGCCTCCCTGGGGTGAATTTCCCAGCCTGGGCTCCGCTCCCTCTGGTTCCAGTTACTCGGAGGCTCCAGAGCTTCTTTCATCTTGGCCATCCTGCCTTCCCGCACGTCACCAGCCACGGCCCCACGCAACCATCGCACCTTCAGGGTCCCGCTCAGCAGCGCCGCGGGGTTTTTCCACCCTCCCTCGGCTTCATCCGACTCTTTAATCTCCACTTTTGCAGCTGCTTTTCCTTAAATCACGGAAAGCAAAGCAAAAAGCAAGGGGGGGCTTGAAATCAAACCTCTCCCTGGATGGTCTGAAATGAGAGACAGCCTTGGGAAAGCTGGAAGCACTGGGAAACCTCCATGCCGGCTCCAGCCAGCCTGCTTTTGGGGAGGAGGTGCGAAATTTGGGAGCTGGAATTCGGTTTCCTGAGATGTGCAAATAATCTGGCCTGCCTGTATGGGAAAAGACATCCAAAGTCATTCAAGCTCGTTGTAAACCCGTTGCAAAACCATCGCAAGCCCACTGCAAATCTGTTGGAAGCCACTTTCAAGCCCATTGCGAACCCTTTTCAAACCCCTGGCAAGTCCATAACAAAATCCTTTCAAGCCCACCACAAACCCCATGCAAGCTCGTTGTAAACCCATCAAAAGCCCCTTTCAAGCCCATCACAAACCACTTGAAGCCCCATCACAAGCCCCTTTCAAGTCCATTGCAAGCCCATCACAACCCTCTTGCAAGGCCATCACAAGCCCATCAAAACTCCCTTCCAAGCCCATCACAACCCTCTTCCAAGTTCCTTGCAAACCCCTTTCAAGCTCATCACAAGCCCCTTGCAAGCCCATTACGAGCCCATTTCAAGCTCATAACAAGCCGGGGCTGCTCTCATCTCTCTCCCACCCTATTGCAGAAGCCGCCCAAGCCCCTGGTCTGTATCTCCAGTTAACTTTTCTTTAATTAAATCTCTCATATTGGAAAAACGAGGGATGCACGAACGCCAAAAGGGAAAAATCACATCTCTTCTGGTAGCTTCCCCCTCTCAAAACCCAGCGCCTCGCCGGGGCATCACCCCATGGCTCCCAACCCAGCCGGCTCAGCAGAACCCGCCGACAGCCTCGTTGGGCCCCTTGGCCTCATTAGGGCTCATTAATGAACCATCCGTCTTGCTTTTCCAAGCTGTCAGTGCCCATTACCATCGGGGTCTCCTTCACCCCATCCTGCGGGCTGGGAACGGGACGGGACTGGGAGGATCAAAGGCGAGGGGTGTCCAGCTCCAGCGGGGCAGAATAATTTAATAGAGAAGCTTAGAACTTATTTTTACAGGGTTTAATTTTTTCTATTACCAGTTTTTTAAGTTTTCTTTGCTATTACCAGTCTCGATTCAGCCTGGAAATCTGCGTTGCCAGCTCCGTCTGCTCTCATTCCACCTCCGCCACCAGGAAAAATCGGGTGGTTTGTTATTTTTTTTTTAATTAAGCTTAATTTTTTTTGGCAAATTCAACTTTTCTCTTTCCAGGGAAATTACAATTTACTGGAAAGGCCGGGATGGGCGAGGGGGAGGCAGCGGGACGCTGGCGTGTTACCACTGCTCTCTGCTGGACCCAATGCATTTCCCGCAGCCGGAGCCGGACACGGTCAAGCTGGGGCAGGGGAGGAGGAAGAAGAGGGAAGGTGCTGGGGCAATCCCGTCCTGAGCATCTCCAGCTCGGGAAAAGCAGGCAGTGGGGGGGAATCCCGTGGTCCTGCGGGCAGCAGTGCAGTGTCCAGAGCTGCAACCCTCTCCCCGGCATTGAAACTCTCTCTCCAACATTGCAACCCTCTGCCCAACATCTCAGCCCTCTCCATCCTCTCCCCAGCATTGCAACCCTCTCTCTGGCATTCCATCCCTCTCCCCTGAATTCCAACCCTCTGTCCAACACTACAACCCCCTGCCCAGGATTGCACCCCTCTCCCTGGCATTGCAACTCTCTCTCCAGCACTGCAACCTTCCTTCCAGACTTGCAACCCTCTTCCCAATATTGCAGCCCTCTCCCTGGCACTGCTAACTTCTTCTCAACATTACAGCCATCTCCTCAGCATTGCAGCCCCCTCCCCAACACTGCCACCTTCCTTCCAACATTGCCACCCTCTTCCCATCATTGCCACCCTCTCCCCAGCACTGCCACCCTCTCCCCAGCACTGCCACCCTCTCCCCAACATTGCCACCCTCTCCCCATCATTGCCACCCTCTCCCCATCATTGCCACTCTCTTCCCAACATTGCCACCCTCTCCCCATCATTGCCACTCTCTTCCCAACATTGCCACCTTCCTTCCAACATTGCCACCCTCTCCCCATCATTGCCACCCTCTCCCCAACATTGCCACCCTCTCCCCATCATTGCCACTCTCTTCCCAACATTGCCACCTTCCTTCCAACATTGCCACCCTCTTCCCATCATTGCCACCCTCTCCCCATCATTGCCACCCTCTCCCCATCATTGCCACCTTCCTTCCAACATTGCCACCCTCTCCCCAGCATTGCCACCCTCTCCCCAGCATTGCCACCCTCTTCCCATCATTGCCACCCTCTCCCCATCATTGCCACCCTCTCCCCAGCACTGCCACACTCTCCCCATCATTGCCACCCTCTCCCCAACATTGCCACCCTCTCCCCAACATTGCCACCTTCCTTCCAACATTGCCACCCTCTCCCCAACATTGTCACCCTCTCCCCAGCATTGCCACCCTCTCCCCAACATCGCAGCTTCCTCCCAGTCTTGCAATCCACTCCCCAGCACTGCAATCATGGAAGGCTCTCGTTCAACCACTTGCAGGACGGTGCCTTCCATGTGTCCAGGCTCAAAACCCACTGGGGAATTATTTGCTCTTTAGAAAACCAACCCTGCTGCAACCTCAGCTGGAGCCCCATTTCCACAGGTCCTGGAAGGGTGCAAAAACCTGAGCTCAGCGCTGGGTTTTCTCTTAGGCTCTAGGTATGAAAAATGAAAATCCCTCAAGGCTGTAAACTCAGCTGCGCCCGGGGCCTGGCTGGGTGTGTGATGCAAAGCAGCACCCCGGGAGCAACCTAAACACAGCCTCTAGAGGGTTAAATCCCTCAAAAAAAAAGGCAAAATCTTTTTCTGAGGAAAACCAAGAGGTTTTTTGTAATAAAAATATGCATTTTGGGGGGGAAGCCTTTTTGGGGGGGAAAAGTGGGATTTTTTCAGGGAAAAAAGGGGGATTTTTTTAGAATGAAAAAGGCTTTGGATAAGTACTGGACTCCCACCTCCCTCTGAGCATCCTCGGCATGATGGGGGGGTCCCCAAGTGGCCGATGCACAGTGTCACTGAGTCCCTTTCTTAGCAAAGGTGGGTGGTTTAAAGAGGCTGGGAATTCATTATCCCCCCCCCCAGGATGCTGAGGGACCCCAATCCATCCCCACCTCAAGAATCCTGGGATGCCATGATGACCCAAAGCATCACCCCTCCACCCCTAGGACCCCCCCCTCAACCTCCAGCATCGCCCATTCCAGGGCAGGAAAGTGAGGAAAAGGGATGACCGAGGTTATACAAATATTTCGAGTCAGCTTTGAGAGTTTATTTTATTTATTTGCAATGGATTCGGGTATTTTTCCAAAGGAAATCACCAGCTGACGCAGTCCCATCCATCCCCCCCCCTTCCCTGGCTTCTTCTGGACACTCCAAATTGACCTTTTTTCCCCCCGATTTTGCCTGTTTGCAGGATGATAAATTTTTTTCATTTTTAAAATCCACCCTATTTTTGCCCCAAATCCCCTCATGGAGCAGAAATTGCCATTTCCATCCACTTGGTGTCATCTGCAGCCCCTCTCCATCCATGCTCTCTGCCTGTCTGTCCACCCCAAACCCATCAGTGTTGGTTTATTTGTGGGGATGCATTCACCCCCCTGCAATTAAAACCTTAATTTACCGGTGTTAATGATTGTAGACTCATGAATATCCTATAGGATCCATATGGGAATGATTCAGTCTGTCCATCTCTCTGTCCCAAACCACCCCAAACCCATCAGTCTTGGCTTATTTCTGGGGATGCATTCCCCCCCCTGCAGTTAAAGCCTTAATTTATCAGTCTTAATGATTGTAGGCTCATGAATAACCTATAGGATCCGTATGGGAATGATTCAGTCCCTATTTTTCAGCTGGAAATTCCACCGAGTGCTGAAAATTGAGTGTTGTGGAGGGTTTTCCCAAAGAGGACAGTGCAAAACCTGCCTGAAAATCCACATTTGCCTTAAAATAACCTCATTCCCAACATGCTCCAACACCCCATCTCCATAATCTGCGGCATCTTTTTTTTTTATTTTTAAAAATCCCATTTTTTCCAAAAAAAAAGAAGATTTTGCCTTTTTTTGGAGGATTTAACCCCCCTGGAGGCCACAGGTAGGCGGATATGAATCGGCTCCGGCTTCGGCTCCGCTCACATCAGAAAATATCCGGCTTCATTGTTCGGGGGGGGACGCGCTGTGTCCGTGCTTTGTTCCCTTGGGACCTTTTTGAACCACATAAATATTTGCAGAGGTTGAGCGCGCAGGGAGGCGGAGGAATTTTTTTTTTCTCTCCCCCCTCCTTATTTTTTTGGGGCCAAATACGGCTTTTTTGTACCTTCGGAGGGAAATTTCCGGCTGGAAACCCAACCCTGAGAGTGTTTTGAGGTTGAATGGTCGCCCCGCTGGGTGGAAACAATGCGGGTTTTTGCTTAAAAGCTTTTCCTGCCCGGTTCCCCGGAGCGCTCAGGAATTGCATCCCACCGGCATCATCGTGGCGCGGTGCCAGCGGGATGCACGGGGAGCATCGCGACGCCTTGGAACTTGGCATTGCTTGGATTTGTAGGGTTCCATGCGGAGATACGGAGCCAAGGATGGGGAGGGAGGTGGGATGTGCGACGGGGTGGGATGCAGGATGGAGTGGGATGAGGGATGGGTGGGTTGTAGGATGGAATGGGATGCAGGATGGAATGGGATGAGGGATAGGATGAAGGATGGGGTAGGATATGGGATGGGGCAGGATGCCAGATCGGGTGGGATGAGGGATGGGATAAGGGATGGTATGGGATGCGGGATGGAGTCGGACAGGATTGGATGAGGGATGGAGCGGAGCGCAGGATAGGGTGGAATGCAGGATAGGGTAGGTTTTGGGGTGGGATGTGCGATGGGATGAGGGATGAAATGGGATGAGGGATGGAATAGGATGAGAGATGGGATGCAGGAAGTGTGGTATGGGATGCAGTATGGGATGGGATGTGGGTTGGGATGGGATGTGGGTTGGGATGGGATGCAGGATGGAGTGAAATGAGGGGATGGAGGGGGATGAGGGATGGAGGGGGATGAGGGATGGAGGGGGATGAGGGATGGAGGGGGATGAGGGATGGAGGGGGATGAGGTGGGATGCGGGATAGAGTGGGATGCGGGATAGAGTGGGATGCAGGATGGGTATCCCAAAATGAAGCTGCGTCTCCGGGATAAAGGATGCTGGAGGTTTACTTGATAGACATTGGGTTATCCCCATGGTGGTACCCAAAAGGGACCTCCTGCCCAGGGGTAAAAGATAAAGAAAGGGAGGAAAAGGGGGCAAAATGGGAAAAGGGGAGGGGGAGGTGAAGAAAAGGTGTAGGGGGGAGGAAAGCGGGTGGGGAATAAACAGGGAAGAGGGATAACCCCCCGTCCGGGCCAGGAAGTGTCCTGGTCGGCGAGGGAGGGCGAGCATCGCCCCCTCGTGGCAGCATCTGGGAAGCCCAAGGTGGGGGGGCAGCCATCCCCGGGCCTCAGCACGACCCCCAGAGCCTCCCAGTACCCCCCAGTGCCCTTACATCTCTCCAAGTGCCTCCCAGTCCCTCCCTAGTAACCCCATTTCCCCTCACAGCCCTGTCAGTTCTCCCAGTACTCCCCATAGTTCTCAAAGCCCCCTGAGTACTCCCAGTTCCCCCCAGTGCCCTCACAGCCTCCCCCAGTGTCCCCTATAGACCTGTAAGCTGCCCCAGTACCCCCCAGTTCCCACAGTGCCCCCCGCCCCAGGTCTTACAGCCCCTCCAGTTCCCCTAGACTCTTCAGTGCCCCCCATGGCCCTTAAAGCCCCCTGAGCACCCCCAGTTGCCCCCATAGCTCTCTCCGTTTCCCCAAGTTCCCAAGACAGTGCCCCAGTCTCCCCCAGTCTCCCCAGTGCCCTTTACAGACTCCCCACTGCCCACCATAGCACTCGCTACCCCTCAGTTCCCACAGCCCAGTACCGGTACTGAGTCCCCTCGGGTGACCCCAACCATAACCGGGACCGGGTGCCCCCAACCCCTCGGGGCAGCATCCCCCCCAGTACCCAGTCTGAGCAACCCAGTTGACCCCGGGCATCACCAGTACCGGTGCCCCCACCCCCCAGTGTTCCCACTCCCCGGTACCGGTCCTGACCCCCCGAGGTGACCCCACGCACCCCCATTCTCGCAGCATCCCCGGTACCGGTCCCTCCCCGCCCCATCTTATCCCTCGCCCCC
>JAUMJL010002025.1:0-59945 GCA_033558185.1 Dromococcyx pavoninus | reverse complement strand
CATTTTTGGGTCCCTCCGCCCATTTTTGTGTTCCTCAGCCCATTTCCGGGTTCCTCAATCCATTTTTTATTTCCTCCGCCCATTTTTGGTTTCCTACCATTTTTGCGTTTCTAAATCCATTTTTGGGTTCCTCAAACCATTTTCTAGTTCCTCAATCCATTTTTGGGTCCCTCAATCCATTGTTGGGTCTTTCAAACTATTTTTAATTTCCTCAGACGATTTTTTGAGCTCTCCATCAATTTTTGGTTCCCTCGGCTCATTTTGGGTCCCTCCACCAATTTTTGGGTTCCTCAGCCCATTTCTGGGTTCCTCAATCCATTTTTTATTTCCTCAGCCCGTTTTTGCTTTCTTAAAACTATTTTTGGATTCCTCAATCCATTTTTGATTTCCTAAGCCAATTTTGGGATTCCTGAATCCATTTTTGGGTTTCTCAATCCATTTTTGTGTCCTTATATCCATTTTTTATTTCCTCAACCCATTTTTGGTTCCCTCGGACCATTTTTGTCTTTCTCAATCGATTTTTGGGTTCCTCCATCCATTTTTTGGTTTCCTCAATCCTTTTTTGCATTCCTCAATCGATTTCTTATTTCCTCAGCCAATTTTTGGTTCCCTCGGACCACTTTTGGCTTCTTAAATAAATTTCTGAGTTCCCAAATGCATTTCTGGGTCCCTCCACCCATTTTTGGTTTCCTGAGCCCATTTTTGGTTTCCTCAGACCATTTTTGGATTCCTCAATCCATTCTTGGGTTCATCAATCCATTTTTGGGTCTCTCAATCCATTTCTGTGTGTTTCAATCTATTTTTAATTTCCTCAGAACAGTTGTGGTGCCCTCAATCCATTTTTGGATCTCTCGGCCCATTTTTGGGTCCCTCCGCCCATTTTTGGTTTCCTCAGCCCATTTCTGGGTTCCTCAATCCATTTTTTATTTCCTCAGCTCATTTTTGCATTCCTAAGTCCCTTTTTGGGTTCCTCAATCCATTTTTGCGTTCCTCAATCCATTTTTGGTTTTCTCAATCCATTTTAGGGTTCCTCAGTCCGTTTTTGGGTCCCTCAATATATTTTTGGATCTTTCAATCCATTTTTTATTTCCTCAGACCATTTTTGGTTCCCTCAGTGTATTTTTGGGTCCCTTCGCTCATTTTTAGTTTCCTCAGCCCATTTTTGCATTCCTCAATCGGGTTTTGGTTTCCTCAATCCATTTTCGGGTTCCTCAATCCATTTTTGGGTCCCGACGCCCATTTTTCGGTCCCTCCGCCCTTTTTTTTGTTTCCTCAGTCCTTTTCTGGGTTTTTCAATCCTTTTTTGATTTCCACAGGTCATTTTTGCATTCTTAAATCTGTTTTTGGGTTCATAAATTCATTTTTGTTTTCCTCAGTCCATTTTTGGGTCTCTCGGCCATTTTTTTGTTCCCTCCACCCATTTTCTACTTCCTTAGCCCATTTTTGGGTTCCTCAATCCATTTTTTGTGTCATCAAACAATTTTTCGCTTCCTCAATCGATTTTTGGTGTCCTCAATCCATTTTCGAATCCCTTGGCCCATTTTTGGGTCCCTCCGCCCATTTTTGGATCCCTCTGCCCGTTTTTGGTTTCCTCAGCCCATTTCTGGTTTTTTCAATTTATTTTTGATTTCCACAGCCCATTTTTGCATTCTTAAATCTGTTTTTGTGTTCATCAATCCATTTTTCGTATCCTCAATCCATTTTTGGGCCCTCGGCCCATTTTTGGGTTCCTCAATCCTTTTTTGGGTTTGTAAGCCCATTTTTCGGTCCCTCGGCCCATTATTGGGTACCTCTAACTATTTCTGGGTTCCTCAGCCCATTTCTGGGTTCCTAAGTTCGTTTTTGGGTTCCTCAAACCATTTTCGGGTTCCTCAATCCATTTTTGGATCCCTCCACCCATTCTTGTGCCCCTCCGCCCATTTTTGGGTCCCTCCGCCCATTTTTGTGTTCCTCAGCCCATTTCTGGTTTCCTCAATCCATTTTTTATTTCCTCCGCCCATTTTTGGTTTCCTACCATTTTTGCGTTTCTAAATCCATTTTTGGGTTCCTCAAACCATTTTCTAGTTCTTCAATCCATTTTTGGGTCCCTCAATCCATTTTTGGGTCTTTCAAACTATTTTTAATTTCCTCAGACGATTTTTTGAGCTCTCCATCAATTTTTGGTTCCCTCGGCTCATTTTGGGTCCCTCCACCAATTTTTGGGTTCCTCAGCCCATTTCTGGGTTCCTCAATCCATTTTTTATTTCCTCAGCCCGTTTTTGCTTTCTTAAAACTATTTTTGGATTCCTCAATCCATTTTTGATTTCCTAAGCCAATTTTGGGATTCCTGAATCCATTTTTGGGTTTCTCAATCCATTTTTGTGTTCTTAAATCCATTTTTTATTTCCTCAACCCATTTTTGGTTCCCTCGGACCATTTTTGTCTTTCTCAATCGATTTTTGGGTTCCTCCATCCATTTTTTGGTTTCCTCAATCCTTTTTTGCATTCCTCAATCGATTTCTTATTTCCTCAGCCAATTTTTGGTTCCCTCGGACCACTTTTGGCTTCTTAAATCAATTTCTGAGTTCCCAAATGCATTTCTGGGTCTCTCCACCCATTTTTGGTTTCCTGAGCCCATTTTTGGTTTCCTCAGACCATTTTTGGATTCCTCAATCCATTCTTGGGTTCATCAATCCATTTTTGGGTCTCTCAATCCATTTCTGTGTCTTTCAATCTATTTTTAATTTCCTCAGAACAGTTGTGGTGCCCTCAATCCATTTTTGGATCTCTCGGCCCATTTTTGGGTCCCTCCGCCCATTTTTGGTTTCCTCAGCCCATTTCTGGGTTCCTCAATCCATTTTTTATTTCCTCAGCTCATTTTTGCGTTCCTCAATCCATTTTTGGGTTCCTCAATCCATTTTTGGTTTTCTCAATCCATTTTAGGGTTCCTCAGTCCGTTTTTGGGTCCCTCAATATATTTTTGGATCTTTCAATCCATTTTTTATTTCCTCAGACCATTTTTGGTTCCCTCAGTGTATTTTTGGGTCCCTTCGCTCATTTTTAGTTTCCTCAGCCCATTTTTGCATTCCTCAATCGGTTTTGGTTTCCTCAATCCATTTTCGGGTTCCTCAATCCATTTTTGGGTCCCGACGCCCATTTTTCGGTCCCTCCGCCCTTTTTTTTGTTTCCTCAGTCCTTTTCTGGGTTTTTCAATCCTTTTTTGATTTCCACAGGTCATTTTTGCATTCTTAAATCTGTTTTTGGGTTCATAAATTCATTTTTGTTTTCCTCAGTCCATTTTTGGGTCTCTCGGCCATTTTTTTGTTCCCTCCACCCATTTTCTACTTCCTTAGCCCATTTTTGGGTTCCTCAATCCATTTTTTGTGTCATCAAACAATTTTTCGCTTCCTCAATCGATTTTTGGTGTCCTCAATCCATTTTCGAATCCCTTGGCCCATTTTTGGGTCCCTCCGCCCATTTTTGGATCCCTCTGCCCGTTTTTGGTTTCCTCAGCCCATTTCTGGTTTTTTCAATTTATTTTTGATTTCCACAGCCCATTTTTGCATTCTTAAATCTGTTTTTGTGTTCATCAATCCATTTTTCGTATCCTCAATCCATTTTTGGGCCCTCGGCCCATTTTTGGGTTCCTCAATCCTTTTTTGGGTTTGTAAGCCCATTTTTGGGTCCCTCGGCCCATTATTGGGTACCTCTAACTATTTCTGGGTTCCTCAGCCCATTTCTGGGTTCCTAAGTCCGTTTTTGGGTTCCTCAAACCATTTTCGGGTTCCTCAATCCATTTTTGGATCCCTCCACCCGTTCTTGTGCCCCTCCGCCCATTTTTGGGTCCCTCCGCCCATTTTTGTGTTCCTCAGCCCATTTCTGGTTTCCTCAATCCATTTTTTATTTCCTCCGCCCATTTTTGGTTTCCTACCATTTTTGCGTTTCTAAATCCATTTTTGGGTTCCTCAAACCATTTTCTAGTTCCTCAATCCATTTTTGGGTCCCTCAATCCATTTTTGGGTCTTTCAAACTATTTTTAATTTCCTCAGATGATTTTTTGAGCTCTCCATCAATTTTTGGTTCCCTCGGCTCATTTTGGGTCCCTCCACCAATTTTTGGGTTCCTCAGCCCATTTCTGGGTTCCTCAATCCATTTTTTATTTCCTCAGCCCGTTTTTGCTTTCTTAAAACTATTTTTGGATTCCTCAATCCATTTTTGATTTCCTAAGCCAATTTTGGGATTCCTGAATCCATTTTTGGGTTTCTCAATCCATTTTTGTGTCCTTATATCCATTTTTTATTTCCTCAACCCATTTTTGGTTCCCTCGGACCATTTTTGTCTTTCTCAATCGATTTTTGGGTTCCTCCATCCATTTTTTGGTTTCCTCAATCCTTTTTTGCATTCCTCAATCGATTTCTTATTTCCTCAGCCAATTTTTGGTTCCCTCGGACCACTTTTGGCTTCTTAAATAAATTTCTGAGTTCCCAAATGCATTTCTGGGTCCCTCCACCCATTTTTGGTTTCCTGAGCCCATTTTTGGTTTCCTCAGACCATTTTTGGATTCCTCAATCCATTCTTGGGTTCATCAATCCATTTTTGGGTCTCTCAATCCATTTCTGTGTGTTTCAATCTATTTTTAATTTCCTCAGAACAGTTGTGGTGCCCTCAATCCATTTTTGGATCTCTCGGCCCATTTTTGGGTCCCTCCGCCCATTTTTGGTTTCCTCAGCCCATTTCTGGGTTCCTCAATCCATTTTTTATTTCCTCAGCTCATTTTTGCATTCCTAAGTCCCTTTTTGGGTTCCTCAATCCATTTTTGCGTTCCTCAATCCATTTTTGGTTTTCTCAATCCATTTTAGGGTTCCTCAGTCCGTTTTTGGGTCCCTCAATATATTTTTGGATCTTTCAATCCATTTTTTATTTCCTCAGACCATTTTTGGTTCCCTCAGTGTATTTTTGGGTCCCTTCGCTCATTTTTAGTTTCCTCAGCCCATTTTTGCATTCCTCAATCGGGTTTTGGTTTCCTCAATCCATTTTCGGGTTCCTCAATCCATTTTTGGGTCCCGACGCCCATTTTTCGGTCCCTCCGCCCTTTTTTTTGTTTCCTCAGTCCTTTTCTGGGTTTTTCAATCCTTTTTTGATTTCCACAGGTCATTTTTGCATTCTTAAATCTGTTTTTGGGTTCATAAATTCATTTTTGTTTTCCTCAGTCCATTTTTGGGTCTCTCGGCCATTTTTTTGTTCCCTCCACCCATTTTCTACTTCCTTAGCCCATTTTTGGGTTCCTCAATCCATTTTTTGTGTCATCAAACAATTTTTCGCTTCCTCAATCGATTTTTGGTGTCCTCAATCCATTTTCGAATCCCTTGGCCCATTTTTGGGTCCCTCCGCCCATTTTTGGATCCCTCTGCCCGTTTTTGGTTTCCTCAGCCCATTTCTGGTTTTTTCAATTTATTTTTGATTTCCACAGCCCATTTTTGCATTCTTAAATCTGTTTTTGTGTTCATCAATCCATTTTTCGTATCCTCAATCCATTTTTGGGCCCTCGGCCCATTTTTGGGTTCCTCAATCCTTTTTTGGGTTTGTAAGCCCATTTTTGGGTCCCTCGGCCCATTATTGGGTACCTCTAACTATTTCTGGGTTCCTCAGCCCATTTCTGGGTTCCTAAGTTCGTTTTTGGGTTCCTCAAACCATTTTCGGGTTCCTCAATCCATTTTTGGATCCCTCCACCCATTCTTGTGCCCCTCCGCCCATTTTTGGGTCCCTCCGCCCATTTTTGTGTTCCTCAGCCCATTTCTGGTTTCCTCAATCCATTTTTTATTTCCTCCGCCCATTTTTGGTTTCCTACCATTTTTGCGTTTCTAAATCCATTTTTGGGTTCCTCAAACCATTTTCTAGTTCTTCAATCCATTTTTGGGTCCCTCAATCCATTTTTGGGTCTTTCAAACTATTTTTAATTTCCTCAGACGATTTTTTGAGCTCTCCATCAATTTTTGGTTCCCTCGGCTCATTTTGGGTCCCTCCACCAATTTTTGGGTTCCTCAGCCCATTTCTGGGTTCCTCAATCCATTTTTTATTTCCTCAGCCCGTTTTTGCTTTCTTAAAACTATTTTTGGATTCCTCAATCCATTTTTGATTTCCTAAGCCAATTTTGGGATTCCTGAATCCATTTTTGGGTTTCTCAATCCATTTTTGTGTTCTTAAATCCATTTTTTATTTCCTCAACCCATTTTTGGTTCCCTCGGACCATTTTTGTCTTTCTCAATCGATTTTTGGGTTCCTCCATCCATTTTTTGGTTTCCTCAATCCTTTTTTGCATTCCTCAATCGATTTCTTATTTCCTCAGCCAATTTTTGGTTCCCTCGGACCACTTTTGGCTTCTTAAATCAATTTCTGAGTTCCCAAATGCATTTCTGGGTCTCTCCACCCATTTTTGGTTTCCTGAGCCCATTTTTGGTTTCCTCAGACCATTTTTGGATTCCTCAATCCATTCTTGGGTTCATCAATCCATTTTTGGGTCTCTCAATCCATTTCTGTGTCTTTCAATCTATTTTTAATTTCCTCAGAACAGTTGTGGTGCCCTCAATCCATTTTTGGATCTCTCGGCCCATTTTTGGGTCCCTCCGCCCATTTTTGGTTTCCTCAGCCCATTTCTGGGTTCCTCAATCCATTTTTTATTTCCTCAGCTCATTTTTGCGTTCCTCAATCCATTTTTGGGTTCCTCAATCCATTTTTGGTTTTCTCAATCCATTTTAGGGTTCCTCAGTCCGTTTTTGGGTCCCTCAATATATTTTTGGATCTTTCAATCCATTTTTTATTTCCTCAGACCATTTTTGGTTCCCTCAGTGTATTTTTGGGTCCCTTCGCTCATTTTTAGTTTCCTCAGCCCATTTTTGCATTCCTCAATCGGTTTTTGGTTTCCTCAATCCATTTTCGGGTTCCTCAATCCATTTTTGGGTCCCGACGCCCATTTTTCGGTCCCTCCGCCCTTTTTTTTGTTTCCTCAGTCCTTTTCTGGGTTTTTCAATCCTTTTTTGATTTCCACAGGTCATTTTTGCATTCTTAAATCTGTTTTTGGGTTCATAAATTCATTTTTGTTTTCCTCAGTCCATTTTTGGGTCTCTCGGCCATTTTTTTGTTCCCTCCACCCATTTTCTACTTCCTTAGCCCATTTTTGGGTTCCTCAATCCATTTTTTGTGTCATCAAACAATTTTTCGCTTCCTCAATCGATTTTTGGTGTCCTCAATCCATTTTCGAATCCCTTGGCCCATTTTTGGGTCCCTCCGCCCATTTTTGGATCCCTCTGCCCGTTTTTGGTTTCCTCAGCCCATTTCTGGTTTTTTCAATTTATTTTTGATTTCCACAGCCCATTTTTGCATTCTTAAATCTGTTTTTGTGTTCATCAATCCATTTTTCGTATCCTCAATCCATTTTTGGGCCCTCGGCCCATTTTTGGGTTCCTCAATCCTTTTTTGGGTTTGTAAGCCCATTTTTGGGTCCCTCGGCCCATTATTGGGTACCTCTAACTATTTCTGGGTTCCTCAGCCCATTTCTGGGTTCCTAAGTCCGTTTTTGGGTTCCTCAAACCATTTTCGGGTTCCTCAATCCATTTTTGGATCCCTCCACCCGTTCTTGTGCCCCTCCGCCCATTTTTGGGTCCCTCCGCCCATTTTTGTGTTCCTCAGCCCATTTCTGGGTTCCTCAATCCATTTTTTATTTCCTCCGCCCATTTTTGGTTTCCTACCATTTTTGCGTTTCTAAATCCATTTTTGGGTTCCTCAAACCATTTTCTAGTTCCTCAATCCATTTTTGGGTCCCTCAATCCATTTTTGGGTCTTTCAAACTATTTTTAATTTCCTCAGATGATTTTTTGAGCTCTCCATCAATTTTTGGTTCCCTCGGCTCATTTTGGGTCCCTCCACCAATTTTTGGGTTCCTCAGCCCATTTCTGGGTTCCTCAATCCATTTTTTATTTCCTCAGCCCGTTTTTGCTTTCTTAAAACTATTTTTGGATTCCTCAATCCATTTTTGATTTCCTAAGCCAATTTTGGGATTCCTGAATCCATTTTTGGGTTTCTCAATCCATTTTTGTGTTCTTAAATCCATTTTTTATTTCCTCAACCCATTTTTGGTTCCCTCGGACCATTTTTGTCTTTCTCAATCGATTTTTGGGTTCCTCCATCCATTTTTTGGTTTCCTCAATCCTTTTTTGCATTCCTCAATCGATTTCTTATTTCCTCAGCCAATTTTTGGTTCCCTCGGACCACTTTTGGCTTCTTAAATCAATTTCTGAGTTCCCAAATGCATTTCTGGGTCCCTCCACCCATTTTTTGGTTTCCTGAGCCCATTTTTGGTTTCCTCAGACCGTTTTTGTATTCCTCAATCCATTCTTGGTTTCATCAATCCATTTTTGGGTCTCTCAATCCATTTCTGTGTCTTTCAATCTATTTTTAATTTCCTCAGAACAGTTGTGGTGCCCTCAATCCATTTTTGGGTCTCTCCGCCCATTTTTGGTTTCCTCAGCCCATTTCTGGGTTCCTCTATCCATTTTTTATTTCCTCAGCCCATTTTTGTGTTCCTAAATCCATTTTTGGGTTCCTCAATCCATTTTTGGGTTCCTCAATCCATTTTTGGGTCTTTCAAATTATTTTTAATTTCCTCAGACCATTTTTTGAGCCCTCAATCAATTTTTGGGTCCCTCGACTCATTTTGGGTCCCTCCACACAGTTTTGTGTTCCGCAGCCCATTTCTGGGTTCCTCAATCCATTTTTTATTTTTTCAGCCCATTTTTGTGTTTCTACGTCCATTTTTGGTTTCCTCAATGCATTTTTGCTTTCCTCAGCCCATTTTTTGTTTCCTCAATCCATTTTAGGTTTCCTCAATCCATTTTTGGGTCCCTCAATATATTTTTGGGTCTTTCAATCTATTTTTTATTTCCTCAGACCATTTTTGGTTCCCTCAATATATTTTTGGGTCCCTTTACTCATTTTTGCTTTCCTCAGCCCATTTTTGCATTCCTAAATGTTTTTTTTGGGTTCCTCAATCCATTTTCGGGTTCCTCAATCCATTTTCGGGTTCCTCAATCCATTTTTGAGTCCCTCCGCCCGTTTCTGGGTCCCTCCGCCCAATTTTGGGTTCCTCTGCCCATTTCTGGGATTTCAATCCTTTTTTGAGTTCCACAGCCCATTTTTGCATTCTTAAATCTGTTTCTGGTTTCATCAATCCATTCTGGGTTTCCTCAATCCATTTTTGGGTCTCTCGGCCATTTTTTTGGTTCCCTCCACCCATTTTCTACTTCCTCTGCCCATTTTTGTGTTCCTCAATCCATTTTTGGTGTCATCAATCCATTTTTCACTTCCTGAATCGATTTTTCATTTTCTCAATCCATTTTTGGGTTCCTCAATCCTTTTTTTTGTTTCTAAGCCCATTTTTGGCTTCCTGAATCCATTTTTGGGTCACTCCGCCGATTTTTGGTTCCCTCGGTTCATTTTTGGTTTCCTCAATCCATTTTTGGGTTCCTCAATCCATTTTTGGATCCCTCCAGCCGTTCTTGTGCCCCTCTGCCCATTTTTGGGTCCCTCCGCCCATTTTTGTGTTCCTCAGCCCATTTCTGGGTTCCTCAATCCATTTTTTATTTCCTCCGCCCATTTTTGGTTTCCTACCATTTTTGCGTTTCTAAATCCATTTTTGGGTTCCTCAAACCATTTTCTAGTTCCTCAATCCATTTTTGGGTCCCTCAATCCATTTTTGGGTCTTTCAAACTATTTTTAATTTCCTCAGACGATTTTTTGAGCTCTCCATCAATTTTTGGTTCCCTCGGCTCATTTTGGGTCCCTCCACCAATTTTTGGGTTCCTCAGCCCATTTCTGGGTTCCTCAATCCATTTTTTATTTCCTCAGCCCGTTTTTGCTTTCTTAAAACTATTTTTGGATTCCTCAATCCATTTTTGATTTCCTAAGCCAATTTTGGGATTCCTGAATCCATTTTTGGGTTTCTCAATCCATTTTTGTGTCCTTATATCCATTTTTTATTTCCTCAACCCATTTTTGGTTCCCTCGGACCATTTTTGTCTTTCTCAATCGATTTTTGGGTTCCTCCATCCATTTTTTGGTTTCCTCAATCCTTTTTTGCATTCCTCAATCGATTTCTTATTTCCTCAGCCAATTTTTGGTTCCCTCGGACCACTTTTGGCTTCTTAAATAAATTTCTGAGTTCCCAAATGCATTTCTGGGTCCCTCCACCCATTTTTGGTTTCCTGAGCCCATTTTTGGTTTCCTCAGACCATTTTTGGATTCCTCAATCCATTCTTGGGTTCATCAATCCATTTTTGGGTCTCTCAATCCATTTCTGTGTCTTTCAATCTATTTTTAATTTCCTCAGAACAGTTGTGGTGCCCTCAATCCATTTTTGGATCTCTCGGCCCATTTTTGGGTCCCTCCGCCCATTTTTGGTTTCCTCAGCCCATTTCTGGGTTCCTCAATCCATTTTTTATTTCCTCAGCTCCTTTTTGCGTTCCTAAGTCCCTTTTTGGGTTCCTCAATCCATTTTTGCGTTCCTCAATCCATTTTTGGTTTTCTCAATCCATTTTAGGGTTCCTCAGTCCGTTTTTGGGTCCCTCAATATATTTTTGGATCTTTCAATCCATTTTTTATTTCCTCAGACCATTTTTGGTTCCCTCAGTGTATTTTTGGGTCCCTTCGCTCATTTTTAGTTTCCTCAGCCCATTTTTGCATTCCTCAATCGGGTTTTGGTTTCCTCAATCCATTTTCGGGTTCCTCAATCCATTTTTGGGTCCCGACGCCCATTTTTCGGTCCCTCCGCCCTTTTTTTTGTTTCCTCAGTCCTTTTCTGGGTTTTTCAATCCTTTTTTGATTTCCACAGGTCATTTTTGCATTCTTAAATCTGTTTTTGGGTTCATAAATTCATTTTTGTTTTCCTCAGTCCATTTTTGGGTCTCTCGGCCATTTTTTTGTTCCCTCCACCCATTTTCTACTTCCTTAGCCCATTTTTGGGTTCCTCAATCCATTTTTTGTGTCATCAAACAATTTTTCGCTTCCTCAATCGATTTTTGGTGTCCTCAATCCATTTTCGAATCCCTTGGCCCATTTTTGGGTCCCTCCGCCCATTTTTGGATCCCTCTGCCCGTTTTTGGTTTCCTCAGCCCATTTCTGGTTTTTTCAATTTATTTTTGATTTCCACAGCCCATTTTTGCATTCTTAAATCTGTTTTTGTGTTCATCAATCCATTTTTCGTATCCTCAATCCATTTTTGGGCCCTCGGCCCATTTTTGGGTTCCTCAATCCTTTTTTGGGTTTGTAAGCCCATTTTTGGGTCCCTCGGCCCATTATTGGGTACCTCTACCTATTTCTGGGTTCCTCAGCCCATTTCTGGGTTCCTAAGTCCGTTTTTGGGTTCCTCAAACCATTTTCGGGTTCCTCAATCCATTTTTGGATCCCTCCAGCCGTTCTTGTGCCCCTCCGCCCATTTTTGGGTCCCTCCGCCCATTTTTGTGTTCCTCAGCCCATTTCTGGGTTCCTCAATCCATTTTTTATTTCCTCCGCCCATTTTTGGTTTCCTACCATTTTTGCGTTTCTAAATCCATTTTTGGGTTCCTCAAACCATTTTCTAGTTCCTCAATCCATTTTTGGGTCCCTCAATCCATTGTTGGGTCTTTCAAACTATTTTTAATTTCCTCAGACGATTTTTTGAGCTCTCCATCAATTTTTGGTTCCCTCGGCTCATTTTGGGTCCCTCCACCAATTTTTGGGTTCCTCAGCCCATTTCTGGGTTCCTCAATCCATTTTTTATTTCCTCAGCCCGTTTTTGCTTTCTTAAAACTATTTTTGGATTCCTCAATCCATTTTTGATTTCCTAAGCCAATTTTGGGATTCCTGAATCCATTTTTGGGTTTCTCAATCCATTTTTGTGTCCTTATATCCATTTTTTATTTCCTCAACCCATTTTTGGTTCCCTCGGACCATTTTTGTCTTTCTCAATCGATTTTTGGGTTCCTCCATCCATTTTTTGGTTTCCTCAATCCTTTTTTGCATTCCTCAATCGATTTCTTATTTCCTCAGCCAATTTTTGGTTCCCTCGGACCACTTTTGGCTTCTTAAATAAATTTCTGAGTTCCCAAATGCATTTCTGGGTCCCTCCACCATTTTTGGTTTCCTGAGCCCATTTTTGGTTTCCTCAGACCATTTTTGGATTCCTCAATCCATTCTTGGGTTCATCAATCCATTTTTGGGTCTCTCAATCCATTTCTGTGTCTTTCAATCTATTTTTAATTTCCTCAGAACAGTTGTGGTGCCCTCAATCCATTTTTGGATCTCTCGGCCCATTTTTGGGTCCCTCCGCCCATTTTTGGTTTCCTCAGCCCATTTCTGGGTTCCTCAATCCATTTTTTATTTCCTCAGCTCATTTTTGCATTCCTAAGTCCCCTTTTTGGGTTCCTCAATCCATTTTTGCGTTCCTCAATCCATTTTTGGTTTTCTCAATCCATTTTAGGGTTCCTCAGTCCGTTTTTGGGTCCCTCAATATATTTTTGGATCTTTCAATCCATTTTTTATTTCCTCAGACCATTTTTGGTTCCCTCAGTGTATTTTTGGGTCCCTTCGCTCATTTTTAGTTTCCTCAGCCCATTTTTGCATTCCTCAATCGGGTTTTGGTTTCCTCAATCCATTTTCGGGTTCCTCAATCCATTTTTGGGTCCCGACGCCCATTTTTCGGTCCCTCCGCCCTTTTTTTTGTTTCCTCAGTCCTTTTCTGGGTTTTTCAATCCTTTTTTGATTTCCACAGGTCATTTTTGCATTCTTAAATCTGTTTTTGGGTTCATAAATTCATTTTTGTTTTCCTCAGTCCATTTTTGGGTCTCTCGGCCATTTTTTTGTTCCCTCCACCCATTTTCTACTTCCTTAGCCCATTTTTGGGTTCCTCAATCCATTTTTTGTGTCATCAAACAATTTTTCGCTTCCTCAATCGATTTTTGGTGTCCTCAATCCATTTTCGAATCCCTTGGCCCATTTTTGGGTCCCTCCGCCCATTTTTGGATCCCTCTGCCCGTTTTTGGTTTCCTCAGCCCATTTCTGGTTTTTTCAATTTATTTTTGATTTCCACAGCCCATTTTTGCATTCTTAAATCTGTTTTTTGTGTTCATCAATCCATTTTTCGTATCCTCAATCCATTTTTGGGCCCTCGGCCCATTTTTGGGTTCCTCAATCCTTTTTTGGGTTTGTAAGCCCATTTTTGGGTCCCCTCGGCCCATTATTGGGTACCTCTAACTATTTCTGGGTTCCTCAGCCCATTTCTGGGTTCCTAAGTTCGTTTTTTGGGTTCCTCAAACCATTTTCGGGTTCCTCAATCCATTTTTGGATCCCTCCACCCATTCTTGTGCCCCTCCGCCCATTTTTGGGTCCCTCCGCCCATTTTTGTGTTCCTCAGCCCATTTCTGGTTTCCTCAATCCATTTTTTATTTCCTCCGCCCATTTTTGGTTTCCTACCATTTTTGCGTTTCTAAATCCATTTTTGGGTTCCTCAAACCATTTTCTAGTTCTTCAATCCATTTTTGGGTCCCTCAATCCATTTTTGGGTCTTTCAAACTATTTTTAATTTCCTCAGACGATTTTTTGAGCTCTCCATCAATTTTTGGTTCCCTCGGCTCATTTTGGGTCCCTCCACCAATTTTTGGGTTCCTCAGCCCATTTCTGGGTTCCTCAATCCATTTTTTTATTTCCTCAGCCCGTTTTTGCTTTCTTAAAAACTATTTTTGGATTCCTCAATCCATTTTTGATTTCCTAAGCCAATTTTGGGATTCCTGAATCCATTTTTGGGTTTCTCAATCCATTTTTGTGTTCTTAAATCCATTTTTTATTTCCTCAACCCATTTTTGGTTCCCTCGGACCATTTTTGTCTTTCTCAATCGATTTTTGGGTTCCTCCATCCATTTTTTGGTTTCCTCAATCCTTTTTTGCATTCCTCAATCGATTTCTTATTTCCTCAGCCAATTTTTGGTTCCCTCGGACCGGCTTCTTAAATCAATTTCTGAGTTCCCAAATGCATTTCTGGGTCCCTCCACCCATTTTTGGTTTCCTGAGCCCATTTTTGGTTTCCTCAGACCATTTTTGGATTCCTCAATCCATTCTTGGGTTCATCAATCCATTTTTGGGTCTCTCAATCCATTTCTGTGTCTTTCAATCTATTTTTAATTTCCTCAGAACAGTTGTGGTGCCCTCAATCCATTTTTGGATCTCTCGGCCCATTTTTGGGTCCCTCCGCCCATTTTTGGTTTCCTCAGCCCATTTCTGGGTTCCTCAATCCATTTTTTATTTCCTCAGCTCATTTTTGCGTTCCTCAATCCATTTTTGGGTTCCTCAATCCATTTTTGGTTTTCTCAATCCATTTTAGGGTTCCTCAGTCCGTTTTTGGGTCCCTCAATATATTTTTGGATCTTTCAATCCATTTTTTATTTCCTCAGACCATTTTTGGTTCCCTCAGTGTATTTTTGGGTCCCTTCGCTCATTTTTAGTTTCCTCAGCCCATTTTTGCATTCCTCAATCGGTTTTTGGTTTCCTCAATCCATTTTCGGGTTCCTCAATCCATTTTTGGGTCCCGACGCCCATTTTTCGGTCCCTCCGCCCTTTTTTTTGTTTCCTCAGTCCTTTTCTGGGTTTTTCAATCCTTTTTTGATTTCCACAGGTCATTTTTGCATTCTTAAATCTGTTTTTGGGTTCATAAATTCATTTTTGTTTTCCTCAGTCCATTTTTGGGTCTCTCGGCCATTTTTTTGTTCCCTCCACCCATTTTCTACTTCCTTAGCCCATTTTTGGGTTCCTCAATCCATTTTTTGTGTCATCAAACAATTTTTCGCTTCCTCAATCGATTTTTGGTGTCCTCAATCCATTTTCGAATCCCTTGGCCCATTTTTGGGTCCCTCCGCCCATTTTTGGATCCCTCTGCCCGTTTTTGGTTTCCTCAGCCCATTTCTGGTTTTTTCAATTTATTTTTGATTTCCACAGCCCATTTTTGCATTCTTAAATCTGTTTTTGTGTTCATCAATCCATTTTTCGTATCCTCAATCCATTTTTGGGCCCTCGGCCCATTTTTGGGTTCCTCAATCCTTTTTTGGGTTTGTAAGCCCATTTTTGGGTCCCTCGGCCCATTATTGGGTACCTCTAACTATTTCTGGGTTCCTCAGCCCATTTCTGGGTTCCTAAGTCCGTTTTTGGGTTCCTCAAACCATTTTCGGGTTCCTCAATCCATTTTTGGATCCCTCCACCCGTTCTTGTGCCCCTCCGCCCATTTTTGGGTCCCTCCGCCCATTTTTGTGTTCCTCAGCCCATTTCTGGTTTCCTCAATCCATTTTTTATTTCCTCCGCCCATTTTTGGTTTCCTACCATTTTTGCGTTTCTAAATCCATTTTTGGGTTCCTCAAACCATTTTCTAGTTCCTCAATCCATTTTTGGGTCCCTCAATCCATTTTTGGGTCTTTCAAACTATTTTTAATTTCCTCAGATGATTTTTTGAGCTCTCCATCAATTTTTGGTTCCCTCGGCTCATTTTGGGTCCCTCCACCAATTTTTGGGTTCCTCAGCCCATTTCTGGGTTCCTCAATCCATTTTTTATTTCCTCAGCCCGTTTTTGCTTTCTTAAAACTATTTTTGGATTCCTCAATCCATTTTTGATTTCCTAAGCCAATTTTGGGATTCCTGAATCCATTTTTGGGTTTCTCAATCCATTTTTGTGTCCTTATATCCATTTTTTATTTCCTCAACCCATTTTTGGTTCCCTCGGACCATTTTTGTCTTTCTCAATCGATTTTTGGGTTCCTCCATCCATTTTTTGGTTTCCTCAATCCTTTTTTGCATTCCTCAATCGATTTCTTATTTCCTCAGCCAATTTTTGGTTCCCTCGGACCACTTTTGGCTTCTTAAATAAATTTCTGAGTTCCCAAATGCATTTCTGGGTCCCTCCACCCATTTTTGGTTTTCCTGAGCCCATTTTTGGTTTCCTCAGACCATTTTTGGATTCCTCAATCCATTCTTGGGTTCATCAATCCATTTTTGGGTCTCTCAATCCATTTCTGTGTCTTTCAATCTATTTTTAATTTCCTCAGAACAGTTGTGGTGCCCTCAATCCATTTTTGGATCTCTCGGCCCATTTTTGGGTCCCTCCGCCCATTTTTGGTTTCCTCAGCCCATTTCTGGGTTCCTCAATCCATTTTTTATTTCCTCAGCTCATTTTTGCATTCCTAAGTCCCTTTTTGGGTTCCTCAATCCATTTTTGCGTTCCTCAATCCATTTTTGGTTTTCTCAATCCATTTTAGGGTTCCTCAGTCCGTTTTTGGGTCCCTCAATATATTTTTGGATCTTTCAATCCATTTTTTATTTCCTCAGACCATTTTTGGTTCCCTCAGTGTATTTTTGGGTCCCTTCGCTCATTTTTAGTTTCCTCAGCCCATTTTTGCATTCCTCAATCGGGTTTTGGTTTCCTCAATCCATTTTCGGGTTCCTCAATCCATTTTTGGGTCCCGACGCCCATTTTTCGGTCCCTCCGCCCTTTTTTTTGTTTCCTCAGTCCTTTTCTGGGTTTTTCAATCCTTTTTTGATTTCCACAGGTCATTTTTGCATTCTTAAATCTGTTTTTGGGTTCATAAATTCATTTTTGTTTTCCTCAGTCCATTTTTGGGTCTCTCGGCCATTTTTTTGTTCCCTCCACCCATTTTCTACTTCCTTAGCCCATTTTTGGGTTCCTCAATCCATTTTTTGTGTCATCAAACAATTTTTCGCTTCCTCAATCGATTTTTGGTGTCCTCAATCCATTTTCGAATCCCTTGGCCCATTTTTGGGTCCCTCCGCCCATTTTTGGATCCCTCTGCCCGTTTTTGGTTTCCTCAGCCCATTTCTGGTTTTTTCAATTTATTTTTGATTTCCACAGCCCATTTTTGCATTCTTAAATCTGTTTTTGTGTTCATCAATCCATTTTTCGTATCCTCAATCCATTTTTGGGCCCTCGGCCCATTTTTGGGTTCCTCAATCCTTTTTTGGGTTTGTAAGCCCATTTTTGGGTCCCTCGGCCCATTATTGGGTACCTCTAACTATTTCTGGGTTCCTCAGCCCATTTCTGGGTTCCTAAGTCCGTTTTTGGGTTCCTCAAACCATTTTCGGGTTCCTCAATCCATTTTTGGATCCCTCCACCCGTTCTTGTGCCCCTCCGCCCATTTTTGGGTCCCTCCGCCCATTTTTGTGTTCCTCAGCCCATTTCTGGTTTCCTCAATCCATTTTTTATTTCCTCCGCCCATTTTTGGTTTCCTACCATTTTTGCGTTTCTAAATCCATTTTTGGGTTCCTCAAACCATTTTCTAGTTCTTCAATCCATTTTTGGGTCCCTCAATCCATTTTTGGGTCTTTCAAACTATTTTTAATTTCCTCAGATGATTTTTTGAGCTCTCCATCAATTTTTGGTTCCCTCGGCTCATTTTGGGTCCCTCCACCAATTTTTGGGTTCCTCAGCCCATTTCTGGGTTCCTCAATCCATTTTTTATTTCCTCAGCCCGTTTTTGCTTTCTTAAAACTATTTTTGGATTCCTCAATCCATTTCTGATTTCCTAAGCCAATTTTGGGATTCCTGAATCCATTTTTGGGTTTCTCAATCCATTTTTGTGTTCTTAAATCCATTTTTTATTTCCTCAACCCATTTTTGGTTCCCTCGGACCATTTTTGTCTTTCTCAATCGATTTTTGGGTTCCTCCATCCATTTTTTGGTTTCCTCAATCCTTTTTTGCATTCCTCAATCGATTTCTTATTTCCTCAGCCAATTTTTGGTTCCCTCGGACCACTTTTGGCTTCTTAAATCAATTTCTGAGTTCCCAAATGCATTTCTGGGTCCCTCCACCCATTTTTGGTTTCCTGAGCCCATTTTTGGTTTCCTCAGACCATTTTTGGATTCCTCAATCCATTCTTGGGTTCATCAATCCATTTTTGGGTCTCTCAATCCATTTCTGTGTGTTTCAATCTATTTTTAATTTCCTCAGAACAGTTGTGGTGCCCTCAATCCATTTTTGGATCTCTCGGCCCATTTTTGGGTCCCTCCGCCCATTTTTGGTTTCCTCAGCCCATTTCTGGGTTCCTCAATCCATTTTTTATTTCCCCAGCTCATTTTGCGTTCCTCAATCCATTTTTGGGTTCCTCAATCCATTTTTGGTTTTCTCAATCCATTTTAGGGTTCCTCAGTCCGTTTTTGGGTCCCTCAATATATTTTTGGATCTTTCTATCCATTTTTTATTTCCTCAGACCATTTTTGGTTCCCTCAGTGTATTTTTGGGTCCCTTCGCTCATTTTTAGTTTCCTCAGCCCATTTTTGCATTCCTCAATCGGTTTTTGGTTTCCTCAATCCATTTTCGGGTTCCTCAATCCATTTTTGGGTCCCGACGCCCATTTTTCGGTCCCTCCGCCCTTTTTTTTGTTTCCTCAGACCATTTCTGGGTTTTTCAATCCTTTTTTTGATTTCCACAGCTCATTTTTGCATTCTTAAATCTGTTTTTGGGTTCATAAATTCATTTTTGTTTTCCTCAGTCTATTTTTGGGTCTCTCGGCCATTTTTTTGTTCCCTCCACCCATTTTCTACTTCCTTAGCCCATTTTTGGGTTCCTCAATCCATTTTTTGTGTCATCAAACAATTTTTCGCTTCCTCAATCGATTTTTGGTCTTCCTCAATCGATTTTTGGTTTCCTCAATCCATTTTCGAATCCCTTGGCCCATTTTTGGGTCCGTCCGCCCATTTTTGGATCCCTCTGCCCGTTTTTGGTTTCCTCAGCCCATTTCTGGTTTTTTCAATTTATTTTTGATTTCCACAGCCCATTTTTGCATTCTTAAATCTGTTTTTGTGTTCATCAATCCATTTTTCGTATCCTCAATCCATTTTTGGGCCCTCGGCCCATTTTTGGGTTCCTCAATCCTTTTTTGGGTTCGTAAGCCCATTTTTGGGTCCCTCGGCCCATTATTGGGTACCTCTACCTATTTCTGGGTTCCTCAGCCCATTTCTGGGTTCCTAAGTCCGTTTTTGGGTTCCTCAAACCATTTTCGGGTTCCTCAATCCATTTTTGGATCCCTTCACCCATTCTTGTGCCCCTCCGCCCATTTTTGGGTCCCTCCGCCCATTTTTGTGTTCCTCAGCCCATTTCTGGGTTCCTCAATCCATTTTTTATTTCCTCCGCCCATTTTTGGTTTCCTACCATTTTTGCGTTTCTAAATCCATTTTTGGGTTCCTCAAACCATTTTCTAGTTCCTCAATCCAGTTTTGGGTCCCTCAATCCATTTTTGGGTCTTTCAAACTATTTTTAATTTCCTCAGACGATTTTTTGAGCTCTCAATCAATTTTTGGTTCCCTCGGCTCATTTTGGGTCCCTCCACCAATTTTTGGGTTCCTCAGCCCATTTCTGGGTTCCTCAATCCATTTTTTATTTCCTCAGCCCGTTTTTGCTTTCTTAAATCTATTTTTGGATTCCTCAATCCATTTTTGATTTCCTAAGCCAATTTTGGGATTCCTGAATCCATTTTTGGGTTTCTCAATCCATTTTTGTGTTCTTAAATCCATTTTTTATTTCCTCAACCCATTTTTTGGTTCCCTCGGACCATTTTTGTCTTTCTCAATCGATTTTTGGGTTCCTCCATCCATTTTTTGGTTTCCTCAATCCTTTTTTGCATTCCTCAATCGATTTCTTATTTCCTCAGCCAATTTTTGGTTCCCTCGGACCACTTTTGGCTTCTTAAATCAATTTCTGAGTTCCCAAATGCATTTCTGGGTCCCTCCACCCATTTTTGGTTTCCTGAGCCCATTTTTGGTTTCCTCAGACCATTTTTGGATTCCTCAATCCATTCTTGGGTTCATCAATCCATTTTTGGGTCTCTCAATCCATTTCTGTGTCTTTCAATCTATTTTTAATTTCCTCAGAACAGTTGTGGTGCCCTCAATCCATTTTTGGGTCTCTCGGCCCATTTTTGGGTCCCTCCGCCCATTTTTGGTTTCCTCAGCCCATTTCTGGATTCCTCTATCCATTTTTTATTTCCTCAGCCCATTTTTGCGTTCCTAAATCCATTTTTGGGTTCCTCAATCCATTTTTGGGTTCCTCAATCCATTTTTTTGTTTCTAAGCCCATTTTTTACTTCCTGAATCCATTTTTGGATCCCTCCGCCCATTTTTGGATCCCTCGGCCCATTTTTGGTTTCCTCAATCCATTTTTGGGTCTTTCAAATTATTTTTAATTTCCTCAGACCATTTTTTGAGCTCTCAATCAATTTTTGGGTCCCTCGACTCATTTTTGGGTGCCTCCACACAGTTTTGTGTTCCTCAGCCCATTTCTGGGTTCCTCAATCCATTTTTTATTTTTTCAGCCCATTTTTGTGTTTCTACGTCCATTTTTGGTTTCCTCAATGCATTTTTGCTTTCCTCAGCCCATTTTTGGTTTCCTCAATCCATTTTAGGTTTCCACAATCCATTTTTGGGTCCCTCAATATATTTTTGGGTCTTTCAATCTATTTTTTATTTCCTCAGACCATTTTTGGTTCCCTCAATATATTTTTGGGTCCCTTTACTCATTTTTGCTTTCCTCAGCCCATTTTTGCATTCCTAAATGTTTTTTTTGGGTTCCTCAATCCATTTTCGGGTTCCTCAATCCATTTTCGGGTTCCTCAATCCATTTTTGAGTCCCTCCGCCCATTTCTGGGTCCCTCCGCCCAATTTTGGGTTCCTCTGCCCATTTCTGGGATTTCAATCCTTTTTTGAGTTCCACAGCCCATTTTTGCATTCTTAAATCTGTTTTTGGTTTCATCAATCCATTCTGGGTTTCCTCAATCCATTTTTGGGTCTCTCGGCCATTTTTTTGGTTCCCTCCACCCATTTTCTAATTCCTCTGCCCATTTTTGTGTTCCTCAATCCATTTTTGGTGTCATCAATCCATTTTTCACTTCCTGAACCAATTTTTCATTTTCTCAATCCATTTTTGGATTCCTCAATCCATTTTTTGGTTTCTAAGCCCATTTTTGGCTTCCTGAATCCATTTTTGGGTCACTCCGCCGATTTTTGGTTCCCTCGGTCCATTTTTGGTTTCCACAATCCATTTTTGGGTTCCTCAATTCATTTTGGGTCCTTCTCTCAATTTTTGGGTCTCTCAAACTATTTTTAATTTCCTCAGCCCATTTCTTGTGCCCTCAATCAATTGTTGGGTCCCTCGGCCCGTTTTGGGGTCCCTCCGCCCATTTTTCTGTTCCTCAGCCCATTTCTGGGTTCCTCAATCCATTTTCTATTTCCTCAGCTCATTTTTGCATTCCTAAGTCCATTTTTGGTTTCCTCAATCCATTTTTGGGTTCCTCAATCCATTTTTGGTTTCCTCAATCCATTTTTGGATCCCTCGGCCATTTTTTTGGTTCCCTCCACCCATTTTTTACTTCCTCAGCCTATTTTTGTGTTCCTCAATCCATTTTTGGTGTCATCAATCTATATTTGGCTTCCTCAATCGATTTTTGGTTTCCTCAATCCATTTTTGAGTTCCTCAATCCATTTTTGGTTTCCTCAATCCATTTTTGGGTCCCTCAATCCATTTTTGGGTCTTTCAAACTATTTTTAATTTCCTCAGACGATTTTTTGAGCTCTCAATCAATTTTTGGTTCCCTCGGCTCATTTTGGGTCCCTCCACCAATTTTTGGGTTCCTCAGCCCATTTCTGGGTTCCTCAATCCATTTTTTATTTCCTCAGCCCGTTTTTGCTTTCTTAAATCTATTTTTGGATTCCTCAATCCATTTTTGATTTCCTAAGCCAATTTTGGGATTCCTGAATCCATTTTTGGGTTTCTCAATCCATTTTTGTGTCCTTATATCCATTTTTTATTTCCTCAACCCATTTTTGGTTCCCTCGGACCATTTTTGTCTTTCTCAATCGATTTTTGGGTTCCTCCATCCATTTTTTGGTTTCCTCAATCCTTTTTTGCATTCCTCAATCGATTTCTTATTTCCTCAGCCAATTTTTGGTTCCCTCGGACCACTTTTGGCTTCTTAAATCAATTTCTGAGTTCCCAAATGCATTTCTGGGTCCCTCCACCCATTTTTGGTTTCCTGAGCCCATTTTTGGTTTCCTCAGACCATTTTTGGATTCCTCAATCCATTCTTGGGTTCATCAATCCATTTTTGGGTCTCTCAATCCATTTCTGTGTCTTTCAATCTATTTTTAATTTCCTCAGAACAGTTGTGGTGCCCTCAATCCATTTTTGGATCTCTCGGCCCATTTTTGGGTCCCTCCGCCCATTTTTGGTTTCCTCAGCCCATTTCTGGGTTCCTCAATCCATTTTTTATTTCCTCAGCTCATTTTTGCATTCCTAAGTCCATTTTTGGGTTCCTCAATCCATTTTTGCGTTCCTCAATCCATTTTTGGTTTTCTCAATCCATTTTAGGGTTCCTCAGTCCGTTTTTGGGTCCCTCAATATATTTTTGGATCTTTCAATCCATTTTTTATTTCCTCAGACCATTTTTGGTTCCCTCAGTGTATTTTTGGGTCCCTTCGCTCATTTTTAGTTTCCTCAGCCCATTTTTGCATTCCTCAATCGGTTTTTGGTTTCCTCAATCCATTTTCGGGTTCCTCAATCCATTTTTGGGTCCCGACGCCCATTTTTCGGTCCCTCCGCCCTTTTTTTTGTTTCCTCAGACCATTTCTGGGTTTTTCAATCCTTTTTTGATTTCCACAGCTCACTTTTGCATTCTTAAATCTGTTTTTGGGTTCATAAATTCATTTTTGTTTTCCTCAGTCCATTTTTGGGTCTCTCGGCCATTTTTTTGTTCACTCCACCCATTTTCTACTTCCTTAGCCCATTTTTGGGTTCCTCAATCCATTTTTTGTGTCATCAAACAATTTTTCGCTTCCTCAGTCGATTTTTGGTTTCCTCAATACATTTTCGAATCCCTTGGCCCATTTTTGGGTCCCTCCGCCCATTTTTGGATCCCTCTGCCCGTTTTTGGTTTCCTCAGCCCATTTCTGGTTTTTTCAATTTATTTTTGATTTCCACAGCCCATTTTTGCATTCTTAAATCTGTTTTTGTGTTCATCAATCCATTTTTCGTATCCTCAATCCATTTTTGGGCCCTCGGCCCATTTTTGGGTTCCTCAATCCTTTTTTGGGTTCGTAAGCCCATTTTTGGGTCCCTCGGCCCATTATTGGGTACCTCTACCTATTTCTGGGTTCCTCAGCCCATTTCTGGGTTCCTAAGTCCGTTTTTGGGTTCCTCAAACCATTTTCGGGTTCCTCAATCCATTTTTGGATCCCTTCACCCATTCTTGTGCCCCTCCGCCCATTTTTGGGTCCCTCCGCCCATTTTTGTGTTCCTCAGCCCATTTCTGGGTTCCTCAATCCATTTTTTATTTCCTCCGCCCATTTTTGGTTTCCTACCATTTTTGCGTTTCTAAATCCATTTTTGGGTTCCTCAAACCATTTTCTAGTTCCTCAATCCATTTTTGGGTCCCTCAATCCATTTTTGGGTCTTTCAAACTATTTTTAATTTCCTCAGACGATTTTTTGAGCTCTCAATCAATTTTTGGTTCCCTCGGCTCATTTTGGGTCCCTCCACCAATTTTTGGGTTCCTCAGCCCATTTCTGGGTTCCTCAATCCATTTTTTATTTCCTCAGCCCGTTTTTGCTTTCTTAAATCTATTTTTGGATTCCTCAATCCATTTTTGATTTCCTAAGCCAATTTTGGGATTCCTGAATCCATTTTTGGGTTTCTCAATCCATTTTTGTGTTCTTAAATCCATTTTTTATTTCCTCAACCCATTTTTTGGTTCCCTCAGACCATTTTTGTCTTTCTCAATCGATTTTTGGGTTCCTCCATCCATTTTTTGGTTTCCTCAATCCTTTTTTGCATTCCTCAATCGATTTCTTATTTCCTCAGCCAATTTTTGGTTCCCTCGGACCACTTTTGGCTTCTTAAATCAATTTCTGAGTTCCCAAATGCATTTCTGGGTCCCTCCACCATTTTTGGTTTCCTGAGCCCATTTTTGGTTTCCTCAGACCATTTTTGGATTCCTCAATCCATTCTTGGGTTCATCAATCCATTTTTGGGTCTCTCAATCCATTTCTGTGTCTTTCAATCTATTTTTAATTTCCTCAGAACAGTTGTGGTGCCCTCAATCCATTTTTGGGTCTCTCGGCCCATTTTTGGGTCCCTCCGCCCATTTTTGGTTTCCTCAGCCCATTTCTGGGTTCCTCTATCCATTTTTTATTTCCTCAGCCCATTTTTGCGTTCCTAAATCCATTTTTGGGTTCCTCAATCCATTTTTGGGTTCCTCAATCCGTTGTTGGTTTCCTTAATCCGTTTTTGGTTTCCTCAATACATTTTTGGATCTTTCAATCCATTTTTTTTCCTCAACCCATTTTTCTGTTCCTCAATCCATTTTTGCTGTCATCAATCCTTTTTTTCGCTTCCTGAATCGATTTTTCGTTTCCTCAATCCATTTTTGGTTTCCTCAATCCATTTTTTTGTTTCTAAGCCCATTTTTTACTTCCTGAATTCATTTTTGGGTCCCTCCGCCCATTTTTGGATCCCTCGGCCCATTTTTGGTTTCCTCAATCCATTTTTGGGTCTTTCAAATTATTTTTAATTTCCTCAGACCATTTTTTGAGCTCTCAATCAATTTTTGGGTCCCTCGACTCATTTTTGGGTGCCTCCACACAGTTTTGTGTTCCTCAGCCCATTTCTGGGTTCCTCAATCCATTTTTTATTTTTTCAGCCCATTTTTGTGTTTCTACGTCCATTTTTGGTTTCCTCAATCCATTTTAGGTTTCCTCAATCCATTTTTGGGTCCCTCAATATATTTTTGGGTCTTTCAATCTATTTTTTATTTCCTCAGACCATTTTTGGTTCCCTCAATATATTTTTGGGTCCCTTTACTCATTTTTGCTTTCCTCAGCCCATTTTTGCATTCCTAAATGTTTTTTTTGGGTTCCTCAATCCATTTTCGGGTTCCTCAATCCATTTTCGGGTTCCTCAATCCATTTTTGAGTCCCTCCGCCCATTTCTGGGTCCCTCCGCCCAATTTTGGGTTCCTCTGCCCATTTCTGGGATTTCAATCCTTTTTTGAGTTCCACAGCCCATTTTTGCATTCTTAAATCTGTTTTTGGTTTCATCAATCCATTCTGGGTTTCCTCAATCCATTTTTGGGTCTCTCGGCCATTTTTTTGGTTCCCTCCACCCATTTTCTAATTCCTCTGCCCATTTTTGTGTTCCTCAATCCATTTTTGGTGTCATCAATCCATTTTTCACTTCCTGAACCAATTTTTCATTTTCTCAATCCATTTTTGGATTCCTCAATCCATTTTTTGGTTTCTAAGCCCACTTTTGGCTTCCTGAATCCATTTTTGGGTCACTCCGCCGATTTTTGGTTCCCTCGGTCCATTTTTGGTTTCCACAATCCATTTTTGGGTTCCTCAATTCATTTTGGGTCCTTCTCTCAATTTTTGGGTCTCTCAAACTATTTTTAATTTCCTCAGCCCATTTCTTGTGCCCTCAATCAATTGTTGGGTCCCTCGGCCCGTTTTGGGGTCCCTCCGCCCATTTTTCTGTTCCTCAGCCCATTTCTGGGTTCCTCAATCCATTTTCTATTTCCTCAGCTCATTTTTGCATTCCTAAGTCCATTTTTGGTTTCCTCAATCCATTTTTGGGTTCCTCAATCCATTTTTGGTTTCCTCAATCCATTTTTGGATCCCTCGGCCATTTTTTTGGTTCCCTCCACCCATTTTTTACTTCCTCAGCCTATTTTTGTGTTCCTCAATCCATTTTTGGTGTCATCAATCTATATTTGGCTTCCTCAATCGATTTTTGGTTTCCTCAATCCATTTTTGAGTTCCTCAATCCATTTTTGGTTTCCTCAATCCATTTTTGGGTCCCTCAATCCATTTTTGGGTCTTTCAAACTATTTTTAATTTCCTCAGACGATTTTTTGAGCTCTCAATCAATTTTTGGTTCCCTCGGCTCATTTTGGGTCCCTCCACCAATTTTTGGGTTCCTCAGCCCATTTCTGGGTTCCTCAATCCATTTTTTATTTCCTCAGCCCGTTTTTGCTTTCTTAAATCTATTTTTGGATTCCTCAATCCATTTTTGATTTCCTAAGCCAATTTTGGGATTCCTGAATCCATTTTTGGGTTTCTCAATCCATTTTTGTGTCCTTATATCCATTTTTTATTTCCTCAACCCATTTTTGGTTCCCTCGGACCATTTTTGTCTTTCTCAATCGATTTTTGGGTTCCTCCATCCATTTTTTGGTTTCCTCAATCCTTTTTTGCATTCCTCAATCGATTTCTTATTTCCTCAGCCAATTTTTGGTTCCCTCGGACCACTTTTGGCTTCTTAAATCAATTTCTGAGTTCCCAAATGCATTTCTGGGTCCCTCCACCCATTTTTGGTTTCCTGAGCCCATTTTTGGTTTCCTCAGACCATTTTTGGATTCCTCAATCCATTCTTGGGTTCATCAATCCATTTTGGGGTCTCTCAATCCATTTCTGTGTCTTTCAATCTATTTTTAATTTCCTCAGAACAGTTGTGGTGCCCTCAATCCATTTTTGGATCTCTCGGCCCATTTTTGGGTCCCTCCGCCCATTTTTGGTTTCCTCAGCCCATTTCTGGGTTCCTCAATCCATTTTTTATTTCCTCAGCTCATTTTTGCATTCCTAAGTCCATTTTTGGGTTCCTCAATCCATTTTTGCGTTCCTCAATCCATTTTTGGTTTTCTCAATCCATTTTAGGGTTCCTCAGTCCGTTTTTGGGTCCCTCAATATATTTTTGGATCTTTCAATCCATTTTTTATTTCCTCAGACCATTTTTGGTTCCCTCAGTGTATTTTTGGGTCCCTTCGCTCATTTTTAGTTTCCTCAGCCCATTTTTGCATTCCTCAATCGGTTTTTGGTTTCCTCAATCCATTTTCGGGTTCCTCAATCCATTTTTGGGTCCCGACGCCCATTTTTCGGTCCCTCCGCCCTTTTTTTTGTTTCCTCAGACCATTTCTGGGTTTTTCAATCCTTTTTTGATTTCCACAGCTCACTTTTGCATTCTTAAATCTGTTTTTGGGTTCATAAATTCATTTTTGTTTTCCTCAGTCCATTTTTGGGTCTCTCGGCCATTTTTTTGTTCACTCCACCCATTTTCTACTTCCTTAGCCCATTTTTGGGTTCCTCAATCCATTTTTTGTGTCATCAAACAATTTTTCGCTTCCTCAGTCGATTTTTGGTTTCCTCAATACATTTTCGAATCCCTTGGCCCATTTTTGGGTCCCTCCGCCCATTTTTGGATCCCTCTGCCCGTTTTTGGTTTCCTCAGCCCATTTCTGGTTTTTTCAATTTATTTTTGATTTCCACAGCCCATTTTTGCATTCTTAAATCTGTTTTTGTGTTCATCAATCCATTTTTCGTATCCTCAATCCATTTTTGGGCCCTCGGCCCATTTTTGGGTTCCTCAATCCTTTTTTGGGTTCGTAAGCCCATTTTTGGGTCCCTCGGCCCATTATTGGGTACCTCTACCTATTTCTGGGTTCCTCAGCCCATTTCTGGGTTCCTAAGTCCGTTTTTGGGTTCCTCAAACCATTTTCGGGTTCCTCAATCCATTTTTGGATCCCTTCACCCATTCTTGTGCCCCTCCGCCCATTTTTGGGTCCCTCCGCCCATTTTTGTGTTCCTCAGCCCATTTCTGGGTTCCTCAATCCATTTTTTATTTCCTCCGCCCATTTTTGGTTTCCTACCATTTTTGCGTTTCTAAATCCATTTTTGGGTTCCTCAAACCATTTTCTAGTTCCTCAATCCATTTTTGGGTCCCTCAATCCATTTTTGGGTCTTTCAAACTATTTTTAATTTCCTCAGACGATTTTTTGAGCTCTCAATCAATTTTTGGTTCCCTCGGCTCATTTTGGGTCCCTCCACCAATTTTTGGGTTCCTCAGCCCATTTCTGGGTTCCTCAATCCATTTTTTATTTCCTCAGCCCGTTTTTGCTTTCTTAAATCTATTTTTGGATTCCTCAATCCATTTTTGATTTCCTAAGCCAATTTTGGGATTCCTGAATCCATTTTTGGGTTTCTCAATCCATTTTTGTGTTCTTAAATCCATTTTTTATTTCCTCAACCCATTTTTTGGTTCCCTCAGACCATTTTTGTCTTTCTCAATCGATTTTTGGGTTCCTCCATCCATTTTTTGGTTTCCTCAATCCTTTTTTGCATTCCTCAATCGATTTCTTATTTCCTCAGCCAATTTTTGGTTCCCTCGGACCACTTTTGGCTTCTTAAATCAATTTCTGAGTTCCCAAATGCATTTCTGGGTCCCTCCACCCATTTTTGGTTTCCTGAGCCCATTTTTGGTTTCCTCAGACCATTTTTGGATTCCTCAATCCATTCTTGGGTTCATCAATCCATTTTTGGGTCTCTCAATCCATTTCTGTGTCTTTCAATCTATTTTTAATTTCCTCAGAACAGTTGTGGTGCCCTCAATCCATTTTTGGGTCTCTCGGCCCATTTTTGGGTCCCTCCGCCCATTTTTGGTTTCCTCAGCCCATTTCTGGGTTCCTCTATCCATTTTTTATTTCCTCAGCCCATTTTTGCGTTCCTAAATCCATTTTTGGGTTCCTCAATCCATTTTTGGGTTCCTCAATCCGTTGTTGGTTTCCTTAATCCGTTTTTGGTTTCCTCAATACATTTTTGGATCTTTCAATCCATTTTTTTTCCTCAACCCATTTTTCTGTTCCTCAATCCATTTTTGCTGTCATCAATCCTTTTTTTCGCTTCCTGAATCGATTTTTCGTTTCCTCAATCCATTTTTGGTTTCCTCAATCCATTTTTTTGTTTCTAAGCCCATTTTTTACTTCCTGAATTCATTTTTGGGTCCCTCCGCCCATTTTTGGATCCCTCGGCCCATTTTTGGTTTCCTCAATCCATTTTTGGGTCTTTCAAATTATTTTTAATTTCCTCAGACCATTTTTTGAGCTCTCAATCAATTTTTGGGTCCCTCGACTCATTTTTGGGTGCCTCCACACAGTTTTGTGTTCCTCAGCCCATTTCTGGGTTCCTCAATCCATTTTTTATTTTTTCAGCCCATTTTTGTGTTTCTACGTCCATTTTTGGTTTCCTCAATGCATTTTTGCTTTCCTCAGCCCATTTTTGGTTTCCTCAATCCATTTTAGGTTTCCTCAATCCATTTTTGGGTCCCTCAATATATTTTTGGGTCTTTCAATCTATTTTTTATTTCCTCAGACCATTTTTGGTTCCCTCAATATATTTTTGGGTCCCTTTACTCATTTTTGCTTTCCTCAGCCCATTTTTGCATTCCTAAATGTTTTTTTTGGGTTCCTCAATCCATTTTCGTGTTCCTCAATCCATTTTCGGGTTCCTCAATCCATTTTTGAGTCCCTCCGCCCATTTCTGGGTCCCTCCGCCCAATTTTGGGTTCCTCTGCCCATTTCTGGGATTTCAATCCTTTTTTGAGTTCCACAGCCCATTTTTGCATTCTTAAATCTGTTTTTGGTTTCATCAATCCATTCTGGGTTTCCTCAATCCATTTTTGGGTCTCTCGGCCATTTTTTTGGTTCCCTCCACCCATTTTCTACTTCCTCTGCCCATTTTTGTGTTCCTCAGCCCATTTCTGGGTTCCTCAATCCATTTTCTATTTCCTCAGCTCATTTTTGCATTCCTAAGTCCATTTTTGGTTTCCTCAATCCATTTTTGGGTTCCTCAATCCATTTTTGGTTTCCTCAATCCATTTTTGGATCCCTCGGCCATTTTTTCGGTTCCCTCCACCCATTTTTTGCTTCCTCAGCCCATTTTTGTGTTCCTCAATCCATTTTTGGTGTCATCAATCTATATTTGGCTTCCTCAATCGATTTTTGGTTTCCTCAATCCATTTTTGGTTTCCTCAATCCATTTTTGGGTCCGTCAATCCATTTTTGGGTCATTCAAACTATTTTTAATTTCCTCAGACGATTTTTTGAGCTCTCAATCAATTTTTGGGTCCCTCGGCTCATTTTTGGGTCCCTCCACCAATTTTTGGGTTCCTCAGCCCATTTCTGGGTTCCTCAATCCATTTTTTATTTCCTCAGCCCGTTTTTGCTTTCTTAAATCTATTTTTGGATTCCTCAATCCATTTTTGATTTCCTAAGCCAATTTTGGGATTCCTGAATCCATTTTTGGGTTTCTCAATCCATTTTTGTGTCCTTATATCCATTTTTTATTTCCTGAACCCATTTTTGGTTCCCTCGGACCATTTTTGTCTTTCTCAATCGATTTTTGGGTTCCTCCATCCATTTTTTGTTTTCCTCAATCCTTTTTTGCATTCCTCAATCGATTTCTTATTTCCTCAGCCAATTTTTGGTTCCCTCGGACCACTTTTGGCTTCTTAAATCAATTTCTGAGTTCCCAAATGCATTTCTGGGTCCCTCCACCCATTTTTGGTTTCCTGAGCCCATTTTTGGTTTCCTCAGACCATTTTTGGATTCCTCAATCCATTCTTGGGTTCATCAATCCATTTTTGGGTCTCTCAATCCATTTCTGTGTCTTTCAATCTATTTTTAATTTCCTCAGAACAGTTGTGGTGCCCTCAATCCATTTTTGGATCTCTCGGCCCATTTTTGGGTCCCTCCGCCCATTTTTGGTTTCCTCAGCCCATTTCTGGGTTCCTCTATCCATTTTTTATTTCCTCAGCTCATTTTTGCATTCCTAAGTCCATTTTTGGGTTCCTCAATCCATTTTTGCGTTCCTCAATCCATTTTTGGTTTTCTCAATCCATTTTAGGGTTCCTCAGTCCGTTTTTGGGTCCCTCAATATATTTTTGGATCTTTCAATCCATTTTTTATTTCTTCAGACCATTTTTGGTTCCCTCAGTGTATTTTTGGGTCCCTTCGCTCATTTTTAGTTTCCTCAGCCCATTTTTGCATTCCTCAATCGGTTTTTGGTTTCCTCAATCCATTTTCAGGTTCCTCAATCCATTTTTGGGTCCCGACGCCCATTTTTCGGTCCCTCCGCCCTTTTTTTTGTTTCCTCAGTCCTTTTCTGGGTTTTTCAATCCTTTTTTGATTTCCACAGGTCATTTTTGCATTCTTAAATCTGTTTTTGGGTTCATAAATTCATTTTTGTTTTCCTCAGTCCATTTTTGGGTCTCTCGGCCATTTTTTTGTTCCCTCCACCCATTTTCTACTTCCTTAGCCCATTTTTGGGTTCCTCAATCCATTTTTTGTGTCATCAAACAATTTTTCGCTTCCTCAATCGATTTTTGGTTTCCTCAATCCATTTTCGAATCCCTTGGCCCATTTTTGGGTCCCTCCGCCCATTTTTGGATCCCTCTGCCCGTTTTTGGTTTCCTCAGCCCATTTCTGGTTTTTTCAATTTATTTTTGATTTCCACAGCCCATTTTTGCATTCTTAAATCTGTTTTTGTGTTCATCAATCCATTTTTCGTATCCTCAATCCATTTTTGGGCCCTTGGCCCATTTTTGGGTTCCTCAATCCTTTTTTGGGTTCGTAAGCCCATTTTTGGGTCCCTCGGCCCATTATTGGGTACCTCTACCTATTTCTGGGTTCCTCAGCCCATTTCTGGGTTCCTAAGTCCGTTTTTGGGTTCCTCAAACCATTTTCGGGTTCCTCAATCCATTTTTGGATCCCTTCACCCATTCTTGTGCCCTTCCGCCCATTTTTGGGTCCCTCCGCCCATTTTTGTGTTCCTCAGCCCATTTCTGGGTTCCTCAATCCATTTTTTATTTCCTCCGCCCATTTTTGGTTTCCTACCATTTTTGCGTTTCTAAATCCATTTTTGGGTTCCTCAAACCATTTTCTAGTTCCTCAATCCATTTTTGGGTCCCTCAATCCATTTTTGGGTCTTTCAAACTATTTTTAATTTCCTCAGACGATTTTTTGAGCTCTCAATCAATTTTTGGTTCCCTCGGCTCATTTTGGGTCCCTCCACCAATTTTTGGGTTCCTCAGCCCATTTCTGGGTTCCTCAATCCATTTTTTATTTCCTCAGCCCGTTTTTGCTTTCTTAAATCTATTTTTGGATTCCTCAATCCATTTTTGATTTCCTAAGCCAATTTTGGGATTCCTGAATCCATTTTTGGGTTTCTCAATCCATTTTTGTGTTCTTAAATCCATTTTTTATTTCCTCAACCCATTTTTTGGTTCCCTCGGACCATTTTTGTCTTTCTCAATCGATTTTTGGGTTCCTCCATCCATTTTTTGGTTTCCTCAATCCTTTTTTGCATTCCTCAATCGATTTCTTATTTCCTCAGCCAATTTTTGGTTCCCTCGGACCACTTTTGGCTTCTTAAATCAATTTCTGAGTTCCCAAATGCATTTCTGGGTCCCTCCACCCATTTTTGGTTTCCTGAGCCCATTTTTGGTTTCCTCAGACCATTTTTGGATTCCTCAATCCATTCTTGGGTTCATCAATCCATTTTTGGGTCTCTCAATCCATTTCTGTGTCTTTCAATCTATTTTTAATTTCCTCAGAACAGTTGTGGTGCCCTCAATCCATTTTTGGGTCTCTCGGCCCATTTTTGGGTCCCTCCGCCCATTTTTGGTTTCCTCAGCCCATTTCTGGGTTCCTCTATCCATTTTTTATTTCCTCAGCCCATTTTTGCGTTCCTAAATCCATTTTTGGGTTCCTCAATCCATTTTTGGGTTCCTCAATCCATTTTTGGGTTCCTCAATCCGTTTTTGGTTTCCTTAATCCGTTTTTGGTTTCCTCAATACATTTTTGAATCTTTCAATCCATTTTTTTTCCTCAACCCATTTTTCTGTTCCTCAATCCATTTTTGCTGTCATCAATCCTTTTTTTCGCTTCCTGAATCGATTTTTCGTTTCCTCAATCCATTTTTGGTTTCCTCAATCCATTTTTTTGTTTCTAAGCCCATTTTTTACTTCCTGAATCCATTTTTGGGTCCCTCCGCCCATTTTTGGATCCCTCCGCCCATTTTTGGTTTCCTCAATCCATTTTTGGGTCTTTCAAATTATTTTTAATTTCCTCAGACCATTTTTTGAGCTCTCAATCAATTTTTGGGTCCCTCGACTCATTTTTGGGTGCCTCCACACAGTTTTGTGTTCCTCAGCCCATTTCTGGGTTCCTCAATCCATTTTTTATTTTTTCAGCCCATTTTTGTGTTTCTACGTCCATTTTTGGTTTCCTCAATCCATTTTAGGTTTCCTCAATCCATTTTTGGGTCCCTCAATATATTTTTGGGTCTTTCAATCTATTTTTTATTTCCTCAGACCATTTTTGGTTCCCTCAATATATTTTTGGGTCCCTTTACTCATTTTTGCTTTCCTCAGCCCATTTTTGCATTCCTAAATGGTTTTTTGGGGTTCCTCAATCCATTTTCGGGTTCCTCAATCCATTTTCGGGTTCCTCAATCCATTTTTGAGTCCCTCCGCCCATTTCTGGGTCCCTCCGCCCAATTTTGGGTTCCTCTGACCATTTCTGGGATTTCAATCCTTTTTTGAGTTCCACAGCCCATTTTTGCATTCTTAAATCTGTTTTTGGTTTCATCAATCCATTCTGGGTTTCCTCAATCCATTTTTGGGTCTCTCGGCCATTTTTTTGGTTCCCTCCACCCATTTTCTACTTCCTCTGCCCATTTTTGTGTTCCTCAATCCATTTGTGGTGTCATCAATCCATTTTTCACTTCCTGAATCGATTTTTCATTTTCTCAATCCATTTTTGGGTTCCTCAATCCATTTTTTGGTTTCTAAGCCCATTTTTGGCTTCCTGAATCCATTTTTGGGTCACTCCGCCGATTTTTGGTTCCCTCGGTCCATTTTTGGTTTCCTCAATCCATTTTTGGGTTCCTCAATTCATTTTTGGGTCCTTCTCTGCATTTTTGGGTCTCTCAAACTATTTTTAATTTCCTCAGCCCATTTCTTGTGCCCTCAATCAATTGTTGGGTCCCTCGGCCCGTTTTTGGGTCCCTCCGCCCATTTTTCTGTTCCTCAGCCCATTTCTGGGTTCCTCAATCCATTTTCTATTTCCTCAGCTCATTTTTGCATTCCTAAGTCCATTTTTGGTTTCCTCAATCCATTTTTGGGTTCCTCAATCCATTTTTGGTTTCCTCAATCCATTTTTGGATCCCTCGGCCATTTTGTTTGTTCCCTCCACCCATTTTTTACTTCCTCAGCCTATTTTTGTGTTCCTCAATCCATTTTTGGTGTCATCAATCTATATTTGGCTTCCTCAATCGTTTTTTGCTTTCCTCAATCCATTTTTGAGTTCCTCAATCCATTTTTGGTTTCCTCAATCCATTTTTGGGTCCCTCAATCCATTTTTGGGTCTTTCAAACTATTTTTAATTTCCTCAGACGATTTTTTGAGCTCGCAATCAATTTTTGGGTCCCTCGGCTCATTTTTGGGTCCCTCCACCAATTTTTGGGTTCCTCAGCCCATTTCTGGGTTCCTCAATCCATTTTTTATTTCCTCAGCCCGTTTTTGCTTTCTTAAATCTATTTTTGGATTCCTCAATCCATTTTTGATTTCCTAAGCCAATTTTGGGATTCCTGAATCCATTTTTGGGTTTCTCAATCCATTTTTGTGTCCTTAAATCCATTTTTTATTTCCTCAACCCATTTTTGGTTCCCTCGGACCATTTTTGTCTTTCTCAATCGATTTTTGGGTTCCTCCATCCATTTTTTGGTTTCCTCAATCCTTTTTTGCATTCCTCAATCGATTTCTTATTTCCTCAGCCAATTTTTGGTTCCCTCGGACCACTTTTGGCTTCTTAAATCAATTTCTGAGTTCCCAAATGCATTTCTGGGTCCCTCCACCCATTTTTGGTTTCCTGAGCCCATTTTTGGTTTCCTCAGACCATTTTTGGATTCCTCAATCCATTCTTGGGTTCATCAATCCATTTTTGGGTCTCTCAATCCATTTCTGTGTCTTTCAATCTATTTTTAATTTCCTCAGAACAGTTGTGGTGCCCTCAATCCATTTTTGGGTCTCTCGGCTCATTTTTGGGTCCCTCCGCCCATTTTTGGTTTCCTCAGCCCATTTCTGGGTTCCTCAATCCATTTTTTATTTCCTCAGCTCATTTTTGCATTCCTAAGTCCATTTTTGGGTTCCTCAATCCATTTTTGCGTTCCTCAATCCATTTTTGGTTTTCTCAATCCATTTTAGGGTTCCTCAGTCCGTTTTTGGGTCCCTCAATATATTTTTGGATCTTTCAATCCATTTTTTATTTCCTCAGACCATTTTTGGTTCCCTCAGTGTATTTTTGGGTCCCTTCGCTCATTTTTAGTTTCCTCAGCCGATTTTTGCATTCCTCAATCGGTTTTTGGTTTCCTCAATCCATTTTCGGGTTCCTCAATCCATTTTTGGGTCCCGACGCCCATTTTTCGGTCACTCCGCCCTTTTTTTTGTTTCCTCAGACCATTTCTGGGTTTTTCAATCCTTTTTTGATTTCCACAGCTCATTTTTGCATTCTTAAATCTGTTTTTGGGTTCATAAATTCATTTTTGTTTTCCTCAGTCCATTTTTGGGTCTCTCGGCCATTTTTTTGTTCCCTCCACCCATTTTCTACTTCCTTAGCCCATTTTTGGGTTCCTCAATCCATTTTTTGTGTCATCAAACAATTTTTCGCTTCCTCAATCGATTTTTGGTTTCCTCAATCCATTTTCGAATCCCTTGGCCCATTTTTGGGTCCCTCCGCCCATTTTTGGATCCCTCTGCCCGTTTTTGGTTTCCTCAGCCCATTTCTGTTTTTTTCAATTTATTTTTGATTTCCACAGCCCATTTTTGCATTCTTAAATCTGTTTTTGTGTTCATCAATCCATTTTTCGTATCCTCAATCCATTTTCGGGCCCTCGGCCCATTTTTGGGTTCCTCAATCCTTTTTTGGGTTCGTAAGCCCATTTTTGGGTCCCTCGGCCCATTATTGGGTACCTCTACCTATTTCTGGGTTCCTCAGCCCATTTCTGGGTTCCTAAGTCCGTTTTTGGGTTCCTCAAACCATTTTCGGGTTCCTCAATCCATTTTTGGATCCCTTCACCCATTCTTGTGCCCCTCCGCCCATTTTTGGGTCCCTCCGCCCATTTTTGTGTTCCTCAGCCCATTTCTGGGTTCCTCAATCCATTTTTTATTTCCTCCGCCCATTTTTGGTTTCCTACCATTTTTGCGTTTCTAAATCCATTTTTGGGTTCCTCAAACCATTTTCTAGTTCCTCAATCCATTTTTGGGTCCCTCAATCCATTTTTGGGTCTTTCAAACTATTTTTAATTTCCTCAGACGATTTTTTGAGCTCTCAATCAATTTTTGGTTCCCTCGGCTCATTTTGGGTCCCTCCACCAATTTTTGGGTTCCTCAGCCCATTTCTGGGTTCCTCAATCCATTTTTTATTTCCTCAGCCCGTTTTTGCTTTCTTAAATCTATTTTTGGATTCCTCAATCCATTTTTGATTTCCTAAGCCAATTTTGGGATTCCTGAATCCATTTTTGGGTTTCTCAATCCATTTTTGTGTTCTTAAATCCATTTTTTATTTCCTCAACCCATTTTTTGGTTCCCTCGGACCATTTTTGTCTTTCTCAATCGATTTTTGGGTTCCTCCATCCATTTTTTGGTTTCCTCAATCCTTTTTTGCATTCCTCAATCGATTTCTTATTTCCTCAGCCAATTTTTGGTTCCCTCGGACCACTTTTGGCTTCTTAAATCAATTTCTGAGTTCCCAAATGCATTTCTGGGTCCCTCCACCCATTTTTGGTTTCCTGAGCCCATTTTTGGTTTCCTCAGACCATTTTTGGATTCCTCAATCCATTCTTGGGTTCATCAATCCATTTTTGGGTCTCTCAATCCATTTCTGTGTCTTTCAATCTATTTTTAATTTCCTCAGAACAGTTGTGGTGCCCTCAATCCATTTTTGGGTCTCTCGGCCCATTTTTGGGTCCCTCCGCCCATTTTTGGTTTCCTCAGCCCATTTCTGGGTTCCTCTATCCATTTTTTATTTCCTCAGCCCATTTTTGCGTTCCTAAATCCATTTTTGGGTTCCTCAATCCATTTTTGGGTTCCTCAATCCGTTTTTGGTTTCCTTAATCCGTTTTTGGTTTCCTCAATACATTTTGGATCTTTCAATCCATTTTTTTTCCTCAACCCATTTTTCTGTTCCTCAATCCATTTTTGCTGTCATCAATCCTTTTTTTCGCTTCCTGAATCGATTTTTCGTTTCCTCAATCCATTTTTGGTTTCCTCAATCCATTTTTTTGTTTCTAAGCCCATTTTTAACTTCCTGAATCCATTTTTGGGTCCTCCGCCCGTTTTTGGATCCCTCGGCCCATTTTTGGTTTCCTCAATCCATTTTTGGGTCTTTCAAATTATTTTTAATTTCCTCAGACCATTTTTTGAGCTCTCAATCAATTTTTGGGTCCCTCGACTCATTTTTGGGTGCCTCCACACAGTTTTGTGTTCCTCAGCCCATTTCTGGGTTCCTCAATCCATTTTTTATTTTTTCAGCCCATTTTGTGTTTTCTACGTCCATTTTTGGTTTCCTCAATGCATTTTTGCTTTCCTCAGCCCATTTTTGGTTTCCTCAATCCATTTTAGGTTTCCTCAATCCATTTTGGGTCCCTCAATATATTTTTGGGTCTTTCAATCTATTTTTATTTCCTCAGACCATTTTTGGTTCCCTCAATATATTTTTGGGTCCCTTTACTCATTTTTGCTTTCCTCAGCCCATTTTTGCATTCCTAAATGTTTTTTTTGGGTTCCTCAATCCATTTTTGGTTCCTCAATCCATTTTCGGGTTCCTCAATCCATTTTCGGGTTCCTCAATCCATTTTTGAGTCCCTCCGCCCATTTCTGGGTCCCTCGCCCAATTTTGGGTTCCTCTGCCCCATTTCTGGGATTTCAATCCTTTTTTGAGTTCCACAGCCCATTTTTGCATTCTTAAATCTGTTTTTGGTTTCATCAATCCATTCTGGGTTTCCTCAATCCATTTTTGGGTCTCTCGGCCATTTTTTTGGTTCCCTCCACCCATTTTCTACTTCCTCTGCCCATTTTTGTGTTCCTCAGCCCATTTCTGGGTTCCTCAATCCATTTTCTATTTCCTCAGCTCATTTTTGCATTCCTAAGTCCATTTTTGGTTTCCTCAATCCATTTTTGGGTTCCTCAATCCATTTTTGGTTTCCTCAATCCATTTTTGGATCCCTCGGCCATTTTTTGGTTCCCTCCACCCATTTTTTACTTCCTCAGCCCATTTTTGTGTACCTCAATCCATTTTTGGTGTCATCAATCTATATTTGGCTTCCTCAATCGATTTTGGTTTCCTCAATCCATTTTTGGTTTCCTCAATCCATTTTTGGGTCCGTCAATAATTTTTGAGTCTTCAAAATAATCGTCTGAGTTTCCTCAGACGATTTTTTGAGCTCTCAATCAATTTTTGGGTCCCTCGGCTCATTTTTGGGTCCCTCCACCAATTTTTGGGTTCCTCAGCCCATTTCTGGGTTCCTCAATCCATTTTTTATTTCCTCAGCCCGTTTTTGCTTTCTTAAATCTATTTTTGGATTCCTCAATCCATTTTTGATTTCCTAAGCCAATTTTGGGATTCCTGAATCCATTTTTGGGTTTCTCAATCCATTTTTGTGTCCTTATATCCATTTTTTATTTCCTGAACCCATTTTTGGTTCCCTCGGACCATTTTTGTCTTTCTCAATCGATTTTTGGGTTCCTCCATCCATTTTTTGGTTTCCTCAATCCTTTTTTGCATTCCTCAATCGATTTCTTATTTCCTCAGCCAATTTTTGGTTCCCTCGGACCACTTTTGGCTTCTTAAATCAATTTCTGAGTTCCCAAATGCATTTCTGGGTCCCTCCACCCATTTTTGGTTTCCTGAGCCCATTTTGGTTTCCTCAGACCATTTTTGGATTCCTCAATCCATTCTTGGGTTCATCAATCCATTTTTGGGTCTCTCAATCCATTTCTGTGTCTTTCAATCTATTTTTAATTTCCTCAGAACAGTTGTGGTGCCCTCAATCCAGTTTTGGGTCTCTCGGCCCATTTTTGGGTCCCTCCGCCCATTTTTGGTTTCCTCAGCCCATTTCTGGGTTCCTCAATCCATTTTTTATTTCCTCAGCTCATTTTTGCATTCCTAAGTCCATTTTTGGGTTCCTCAATCCATTTTTGCGTTCCTCAATCCATTTTTGGTTTTCTCAATCCATTTTAGGGTTCCTCAGTCCGTTTTTGGGTCCCTCAATATATTTTTGGATCTTTCAATCCATTTTTTATTTCCTCAGACCATTTTTGGTTCCCTCAGTGTATTTTTGGGTCCCTTCGCTCATTTTTAGTTTCCTCAGCCCATTTTTGCATTCCTCAATCGGTTTTTGGTTTCCTCAATCCATTTTCGGGTTCCTCAATCCATTTTTGGGTCCCGACGCCCATTTTTCGGTCCCTCCGCCCTTTTTTTGTTTCCTCAGACCATTTCTGGGTTTTTCAATCCTTTTTTGATTTCCACAGCTCATTTTTGCATTCTTAAATCTGTTTTTGGGTTCATAAATTCATTTTTGTTTTCCTCAGTCCATTTTTGGGTCTCTCGGCCATTTTTTTGTTCCCTCCACCCATTTTCTACTTCCTTAGCCCATTTTTGGGTTCCTCAATCCATTTTTTGTGTCATCAAACAATTTTTCGCTTCCTCAATCGATTTTTGGTTTCCTCAATCCATTTTCGAATCCCTTGGCCCATTTTTGGGTCCCTCCGCCCATTTTTTGGATCCCTCTGCCCGTTTTTGGTTTCCTCAGCCCATTTCTGGTTTTTTCAATTTATTTTTGATTTCCACAGCCCATTTTTGCATTCTTAAATCTGTTTTTGTGTTCATCAATCCATTTTTCGTATCCTCAATCCATTTTGGGGCCTTCGGCCCATTTTTGGGTTCCTCAATCCTTTTTTGGGTTCGTAAGCCCATTTTTGGGTCCCTCGGCCCATTATTGGGTACCTCTACCTATTTCTGGGTTCCTCAGCCCATTTCTGGGTTCCTAAGTCCGTTTTTGGGTTCCTCAAACCATTTTCAGGTTCCTCGATCCATTTTTGGATCCCTTCACCCATTCTTGTGCCCTTCCGCCCATTTTTGGGTCCCTCCGCCCATTTTTGTGTTCCTCAGCCCATTTCTGGGTTCCTCAATCCATTTTTTATTTCCTCCGCCCATTTTTGGTTTCCTACCATTTTTGCGTTTCTAAATCCATTTTTGGGTTCCTCAAACCATTTTCTAGTTCCTCAATCCATTTTTGGGTCCCTCAATCCATTTTTGGGTCTTTCAAACTATTTTTAATTTCCTCAGACGATTTTTTGAGCTCTCCATCAATTTTTGGTTCCCTCGGCTCATTTTGGGTCCCTCCACCAATTTTTGGGTTCCTCAGCCCATTTCTGGGTTCCTCAATCCATTTTTTATTTCCTCAGCCCGTTTTTGCTTTCTTAAATCTATTTTTGGATTCCTCAATCCATTTTTGATTTCCTAAGCCAATTTTGGGATTCCTGAATCCATTTTTGGGTTTCTCAATCCATTTTTGTGTTCTTAAATCCATTTTTTATTTCCTCAACCCATTTTTTGGTTCCCTCGGACCATTTTTGTCTTTCTCAATCGATTTTTGGGTTCCTCCATCCATTTTTTGGTTTCCTCAATCCTTTTTTGCATTCCTCAATCGATTTCTTATTTCCTCAGCCAATTTTTGGTTCCCTCGGACCACTTTTGGCTTCTTAAATCAATTTCTGAGTTCCCAAATGCATTTCTGGGTCCCTCCACCCATTTTTGGTTTCCTGAGCCCATTTTTGGTTTCCTCAGACCATTTTTGGATTCCTCAATCCATTCTTGGGTTCATCAATCCATTTTTGGGTCTCTCAATCCATTTCTGTGTCTTTCAATCTATTTTTAATTTCCTCAGAACAGTTGTGGTGCCCTCAATCCATTTTTGGATCTCTCGGCCCATTTTTGGGTCCCTTTGCCCATTTTTGGTTTCCTCAGCCCATTTCTGGATTCCTCTATCCATTTTTTATTTCCTCATTCCATTTTTGCGTTCCTAAATCCATTTTTGGGTTCCTCAATACATTTTTGGGTTCCTCAATCCATTTTTGGGTTCCTCAATCCGTTTTTGGTTTCCTTAATCCGTTTTTGGTTTCCTCAATACATTTTTGGATCTTTCAATCCATTTTTTTTCCTCAACCCATTTTTCTGTTCCTCAATCCATTTTTGCTGTCATCAATCCTTTTTTTCGCTTCCTGAATCGATTTTTCGTTTCCTCAATCCATTTTTGGTTTCCTCAAACCATTTTTTTGTTTCTAAGCCCATTTTTTACTTCCTGAATCCATTTTTGGGTCCCTCCGCCCATTTTTGGATCCCTCGGCCCATTTTTGGTTTCCTCAATCCATTTTTGGGTCTTTCAAATTATTTTTAATTTCCTCAGACCATTTTTTGAGCTCTCAATCAATTTTTGGGTCCCTCGACTCATTTTTGGGTGCCTCCACACAGTTTTGTGTTCCTCAGCCCATTTCTGGGTTCCTCAATCCATTTTTTATTTTTTCAGCCCATTTTTGTGTTTCTACGTCCATTTTTGGTTTCCTCAATGCATTTTTGCTTTCCTCAGCCCATTTTTGGTTTCCTCAATCCATTTTAGGTTTCCTCAATCCATTTTTGGGTCCCTCAATATATTTTTGGGTCTTTCAATCTATTTTTTATTTCCTCAGACCATTTTTGGTTCCCTCAATATATTTTTGGGTCCCTTTACTCATTTTTGCTTTCCTCAGCCCATTTTTGCATTCCTAAATGTTTTTTTTGGGTTCCTCAATCCATTTTTGGGTTCCTCAATCCATTTTCGGGTTCCTCAATCCATTTTCGGGTTCCTCAATCCATTTTTGAGTCCCTCCGCCCATTTCTGGGTCCCTCCGCCCAATTTTGGGTTCCTCTGCCCATTTCTGGGATTTCAATCCTTTTTTGAGTTCCACAGCCCATTTTTGCATTCTTAAATCTGTTTTTGGTTTCATCAATCCATTCTGGGTTTCCTCAATCCATTTTTGGGTCTCTCGGCCATTTTTTTGGTTCCCTCCACCCATTTTCTACTTCCTCTGCCCATTTTTGTGTTCCTCAGCCCATTTCTGGGTTCCTCAATCCATTTTCTATTTCCTCAGCTCATTTTTGCATTCCTAAGTCCATTTTTGGTTTCCTCAATCCATTTTTGGGTTCCTCAATCCATTTTTGGTTTCCTCAATCCATTTTTGGATCCCTCGGCCATTTTTTTGGTTCCCTCCACCCATTTTTTACTTCCTCAGCCCATTTTTGTGTACCTCAATCCATTTTTGGTGTCATCAATCTATATTTGGCTTCCTCAATCGATTTTTGGTTTCCTCAATCCATTTTTGGTTTCCTCAATCCATTTTTGGGTCCGTCAATCCATTTTTGGGTCTTTCAAACTATTTTTAATTTCCTCAGACGATTTTTTGAGCTCTCAATCAATTTTTGGGTCCCTCGGCTCATTTTTGGGTCCCTCCACCAATTTTTGGGTTCCTCAGCCCATTTCTGGGTTCCTCAATCCATTTTTTATTTCCTCAGCCCGTTTTTGCTTTCTTAAATCTATTTTTGGATTCCTCAATCCATTTTTGATTTCCTAAGCCAATTTTGGGATTCCTGAATCCATTTTTGGGTTTCTCAATCCATTTTTGTGTCCTTATATCCATTTTTTATTTCCTGAACCCATTTTTGGTTCCCTCGGACCATTTTGTCTTTCTCAATCGATTTTTGGGTTCCTCCATCCATTTTTTGGTTTCCTCAATCCTTTTTTGCATTCCTCAATCGATTTCTTATTTCCTCAGCCAATTTTTGGTTCCCTCGGACCACTTTTGGCTTCTTAAATCAATTTCTGAGTTCCCAAATGCATTTCTGGGTCTCTCCACCCATTTTTGGTTTCCTGAGCCCATTTTTGGTTTCCTCAGACCATTTTTGGATTCCTCAATCCATTCTTGGGTTCATCAATCCATTTTTGGGTCTCTCAATCCATTTCTGTGTCTTTCAATCTATTTTTAATTTCCTCAGAACAGTTGTGGTGCCCTCAATCCATTTTTGGGTCTCTCGGCCCATTTTTGGGTCCCTCCGCCCATTTTTGGTTTCCTCAGCCCATTTCTGGGTTCCTCAATCCATTTTTTATTTCCTCAGCTCATTTTTGCATTCCTAAGTCCATTTTTGGGTTCCTCAATCCATTTTTGCGTTCCTCAATCCATTTTTGGTTTTCTCAATCCATTTTAGGGTTCCTCAGTCCGTTTTTGGGTCCCTCAATATATTTTTGGATCTTTCAATCCATTTTTTATTTCCTCAGACCATTTTTGGTTCCCTCAGTGTATTTTTGGGTCCCTTCGCTCATTTTTAGTTTCCTCAGCCCATTTTTGCATTCCTCAATCGGTTTTTGGTTTCCTCAATCCATTTTCGGGTTCCTCAATCCATTTTTGGGTCCCGACGCCCATTTTTCGGTCCCTCCGCCCTTTTTTTTGTTTCCTCAGACCATTTCTGGGTTTTTCAATCCTTTTTTGATTTCCACAGCTCATTTTTGCATTCTTAAATCTGTTTTTGGGTTCATAAATTCATTTTTGTTTTCCTCAGTCCATTTTTGGGTCTCTCGGCCATTTTTTTGTTCCCTCCACCCATTTTCTACTTCCTTAGCCCATTTTTGGGTTCCTCAATCCATTTTTTGTGTCATCAAACAATTTTTCGCTTCCTCAATCGATTTTTGGTTTCCTCAATCCATTTTCGAATCCCTTGGCCCACTTTTGGGTCCCTCCGCCCATTTTTGGATCCCTCTGCCCGTTTTTGGTTTCCTCAGCCCATTTCTGGTTTTTTCAATTTATTTTTGATTTCCACAGCCCATTTTTGCATTCTTAAATCTGTTTTTGTGTTCATCAATCCATTTTTCGTATCCTCAATCCATTTTTGGGCCCTCGGCCCATTTTTGGGTTCCTCAATCCTTTTTTGGGTTCGTAAGCCCATTTTTGGGTCCCTCGGCCCATTATTGGGTACCTCTACCTATTTCTGGGTTCCTCAGCCCATTTCTGGGTTCCTCAATCCATTTTTTATTTCCTCAGCCCGTTTTTGCTTTCTTAAATCTATTTTTGGATTCCTCAATCCATTTTTGATTTCCTAAGCCAATTTTGGGATTCCTGAATCCATTTTTGGGTTTCTCAATCCATTTTTGTGTTCTTAAATCCATTTTTTATTTCCTCAACCCATTTTTTGGTTCCCTCGGACCATTTTTGTCTTTCTCAATCGATTTTTGGGTTCCTCCATCCATTTTTTGGTTTCCTCAATCCTTTTTTGCATTCCTCAATCGATTTCTTATTTCCTCAGCCAATTTTTGGTTCCCTCGGACCACTTTTGGCTTCTTAAATCAATTTCTGAGTTCCCAAATGCATTTCTGGGTCCCTCCACCCATTTTTGGTTTCCTGAGCCCATTTTTGGTTTCCTCAGACCATTTTTGGATTCCTCAATCCATTCTTGGGTTCATCAATCCATTTTTGGGTCTCTCAATCCATTTCTGTGTCTTTCAATCTATTTTTAATTTCCTCAGAACAGTTGTGGTGCCCTCAATCCATTTTTGGATCTCTCGGCCCATTTTTGGGTCCCTTTGCCCATTTTTGGTTTCCTCAGCCCATTTCTGGGTTCCTCTATCCATTTTTTATTTCCTCAGCCCATTTTTGCGTTCCTAAATCCATTTTTGGGTTCCTCAATCCATTTTTGCGTTCCTCAATCCATTTTTGGGTTCCTCAATCCGTTTTTGGTTTCCTTAATCCGTTTTTGGTTTCCTCAATACATTTTTGGATCTTTCAATCCATTTTTTTTCCTCAACCCATTTTTCTGTTCCTCAATCCATTTTTGCTGTCATCAATCCTTTTTTTCGCTTCCTGAATCGATTTTTCGTTTCCTCAATCCATTTTTGGTTTCCTCAAACCATTTTTTTGTTTCTAAGCCCATTTTTTACTTCCTGAATCCATTTTTGGGTCCCTCCGCCCATTTTTGGATCCCTCGGCCCATTTTTGGTTTCCTCAATCCATTTTTGGGTCTTTCAAATTATTTTTAATTTCCTCAGACCATTTTTTGAGCTCTCAATCAATTTTTGGGTCCCTCGACTCATTTTTGGGTGCCTCCACACAGTTTTGTGTTCCTCAGCCCATTTCTGGGTTCCTCAATCCATTTTTTATTTTTTCAGCCCATTTTTGTGTTTCTACGTCCATTTTTGGTTTCCTCAATGCATTTTTGCTTTCCTCAGCCCATTTTTGGTTTCCTCAATCCATTTTAGGTTTCCTCAATCCATTTTTGGGTCCCTCAATATATTTTTGGGTCTTTCAATCTATTTTTTATTTCCTCAGACCATTTTTGGTTCCCTCAATATATTTTTGGGTCCCTTTACTCATTTTTGCTTTCCTCAGCCCATTTTTGCATTCCTAAATGGTTTTTTTGGGTTCCTCAATCCATTTTCAGGTTCCTCAATCCATTTTCGGGTTCCTCAATCCATTTTTGAGTCCCTCCGCCCATTTCTGGGTCCCTCCGCCCAATTTTGGGTTCCTCTGCCCATTTCTGGGATTTCAATCCTTTTTTGAGTTCCACAGCCCATTTTTGCATTCTTAAATCTGTTTTTGGTTTCATCAATCCATTCTGGGTTTCCTCAATCCATTTTTGGGTCTCTCGGCCATTTTTTTGGTTCCCTCCACCCATTTTCTACTTCCTCTGCCCATTTTTGTGTTCCTCAGCCCATTTCTGGGTTCCTCAATCCATTTTCTATTTCCTCAGCTCATTTTTGCATTCCTAAGTCCATTTTTGGTTTCCTCAATCCATTTTTGGGTTCCTCAATCCATTTTTGGTTTCCTCAATCCATTTTTGGATCCCTCGGCCATTTTTTTGGTTCCCTCCACCCATTTTTTACTTCCTCAGCCCATTTTTGTGTTCCTCAATCCATTTTTGGTGTCATCAATCTATATTTGGCTTCCTCAATCGATTTTTGGTTTCCTCAATCCATTTTTGGTTTCCTCAATCCATTTTTGGGTCCCTCAATCCATTTTTGGGTCTTTCAAACTATTTTTAATTTCCTCAGACGATTTTTTGAGCTCTCAATCAATTTTTGGGTCCCTCGGCTCATTTTTGGGTCCCTCCACCAATTTTTGGGTTCCTCAGCCCATTTCTGGGTTCCTCAATCCATTTTTTATTTCCTCAGCCCGTTTTTGCTTTCTTAAATCTATTTTTGGATTCCTCAATCCATTTTTGATTTCCTAAGCCAATTTTGGGATTCCTGAATCCATTTTTGGGTTTCTCAATCCATTTTTGTGTCCTTATATCCATTTTTTATTTCCTGAACCCATTTTTGGTTCCCTCGGACCATTTTTGTCTTTCTCAATCGATTTTTGGGTTCCTCCATCCATTTTTTGGTTTCCTCAATCCTTTTTTGCATTCCTCAATCGATTTCTTATTTCCTCAGCCAATTTTTGGTTCCCTCGGACCACTTTTGGCTTCTTAAATCAATTTCTGAGTTCCCAAATGCATTTCTGGGTCCCTCCACCCATTTTTGGTTTCCTGAGCCCATTTTTGGTTTCCTCAGACCATTTTTGGATTCCTCAATCCATTCTTGGGTTCATCAATCCATTTTTGGGTCTCTCAATCCATTTCTGTGTCTTTCAATCTATTTTTAATTTCCTCAGAACAGTTGTGGTGCCCTCAATCCATTTTTGGGTCTCTCGGCCCATTTTTGGGTCCCTCCGCCCATTTTTGGTTTCCTCAGCCCATTTCTGGGTTCCTCAATCCATTTTTTATTTCCTCAGCTCATTTTTTCATTCCTAAGTCCATTTTTGGGTTCCTCAATCCATTTTTGCGTTCCTCAATCCATTTTTGGTTTTCTCAATCCATTTTAGGGTTCCTCAGTCCGTTTTTGGGTCCCTCAATATATTTTTGGATCTTTCAATCCATTTTTTATTTCCTCAGACCATTTTTGGTTCCCTCAGTGTATTTTTGGGTCCCTTCGCTCATTTTTAGTTTCCTCAGCCCATTTTTGCATTCCTCAATCGGTTTTTGGTTTCCTCAATCAATTTTCGGGTTCCTCAATCCATTTTTGGGTTCCTCAATCCGTTTTTGGTTTCCTTAATCCGTTTTTGGTTTCCTCAATACATTTTTGGATCTTTCAATCCATTTTTTTTCCTCAACCCATTTTTCTGTTCCTCAATCCATTTTTGCTGTCATCAATCCTTTTTTTCGCTTCCTGAATCGATTTTTCGTTTCCTCAATCCATTTTTGGTTTCCTCAAACCATTTTTTTGTTTCTAAGCCCATTTTTTACTTCCTGAATCCATTTTTGGGTCCCTCCGCCCATTTTTGGATCCCTCGGCCCATTTTTGGTTTCCTCAATCCATTTTTGGGTCTTTCAAATTATTTTTAATTTCCTCAGACCATTTTTTGAGCTCTCAATCAATTTTTGGGTCCCTCGACTCATTTTTGGGTGCCTCCACACAGTTTTGTGTTCCTCAGCCCATTTCTGGGTTCCTCAATCCATTTTTTATTTTTTCAGCCCATTTTTGTGTTTCTACGTCCATTTTTGGTTTCCTCAATGCATTTTTGCTTTCCTCAGCCCATTTTTGGTTTCCTCAATCCATTTTAGGTTTCCTCAATCCATTTTTGGGTCCCTCAATATATTTTTGGGTCTTTCAATCTATTTTTTATTTCCTCAGACCATTTTTGGTTCCCTCAATATATTTTTGGGTCCCTTTACTCATTTTTGCTTTCCTCAGCCCATTTTTGCATTCCTAAATGTTTTTTTTGGGTTCCTCAATCCATTTTCAGGTTCCTCAATCCATTTTCGGGTTCCTCAATCCATTTTTGAGTCCCTCCGCCCATTTCTGGGTCCCTCCGCCCAATTTTGGGTTCCTCTGCCCATTTCTGGGATTTCAATCCTTTTTTGAGTTCCACAGCCCATTTTTGCATTCTTAAATCTGTTTTTGGTTTCATCAATCCATTCTGGGTTTCCTCAATCCATTTTTGGGTCTCTCAGCCATTTTTTTGGTTCCCTCCACCCATTTTCTACTTCCTCTGCCCATTTTTGTGTTCCTCAGCCCATTTCTGGGTTCCTCAATCCATTTTCTATTTCCTCAGCTCATTTTTGCATTCCTAAGTCCATTTTTGGTTTCCTCAATCCATTTTTGGGTTCCTCAATCCATTTTTGGTTTCCTCAATCCATTTTTGGATCCCTCGGCCATTTTTTTGGTTCCCTCCACCCATTTTTTACTTCCTCAGCCCATTTTTGTGTTCCTCAATCCATTTTTGGTGTCATCAATCTATATTTGGCTTCCTCAATCGATTTTTGGTTTCCTCAATCCATTTTTGGTTTCCTCAATCCATTTTTGGGTCCGTCAATCCATTTTTGGGTCTTTCAAACTATTTTTAATTTCCTCAGACGATTTTTTGAGCTCTCAATCAATTTTTGGGTCCCTCGGCTCATTTTTGGGTCCCTCCACCAATTTTTGGGTTCCTCAGCCCATTTCTGGGTTCCTCAATCCATTTTTTATTTCCTCAGCCCGTTTTTGCTTTCTTAAATCTATTTTTGGATTCCTCAATCCATTTTTGATTTCCTAAGCCAATTTTGGGATTCCTGAATCCATTTTTGGGTTTCTCAATCCATTTTTGTGTCCTTATATCCATTTTTTATTTCCTGAACCCATTTTTGGTTCCCTCGGACCATTTTTGTCTTTCTCAATCGATTTTTGGGTTCCTCCATCCATTTTTTGGTTTCCTCAATCCTTTTTTGCATTCCTCAATCGATTTCTTATTTCCTCAGCCAATTTTTGGTTCCCTCGGACCACTTTTGGCTTCTTAAATCAATTTCTGAGTTCCCAAGTGCATTTCTGGGTCCCTCCACCCATTTTTGGTTTCCTGAGCCCATTTTTGGTTTCCTCAGACCATTTTTGGATTCCTCAATCCATTCTTGGGTTCATCAATCCATTTTTGGGTCTCTCAATCCATTTCTGTGTCTTTCAATCTATTTTTAATTTCCTCAGAACAGTTGTGGTGCCCTCAATCCATTTTTGGGTCTCTCGGCCCATTTTTGGGTCCCTCCGCCCATTTTTGGTTTCCTCAGCCCATTTCTGGGTTCCTCAATCCATTTTTTATTTCCTCAGCTCATTTTTGCATTCCTAAGTCCATTTTTGGGTTCCTCAATCCATTTTTGCGTTCCTCAATCCATTTTTGGTTTTCTCAATCCATTTTAGGTTTCCTCAGTCCGTTTTTGGGTCCCTCAATATATTTTTGGATCTTTCAATCCATTTTTTATTTCCTCAGACCATTTTTGGTTCCCTCAGTGTATTTTTGGGTCCCTTCGCTCATTTTTAGTTTCCTCAGCCCATTTTTGCATTCCTCAATCGGTTTTTGGTTTCCTCAATCAATTTTCGGGTTCCTCAATCCATTTTTGGGTCCCGACGCCCATTTTTCGGTCCCTCCGCCCTTTTTTTTGTTTCCTCAGACCATTTCTGGGTTTTTCAATCCTTTTTTGATTTCCACAGCTCATTTTTGCATTCTTAAATCTGTTTTTGGGTTCATAAATTCATTTTTGTTTTCCTCAGTCCATTTTTGGGTCTCTCGGCCATTTTTTTGTTCCCTCCACCCATTTTCTACTTCCTTAGCCCATTTTTGGGTTCCTCAATCCATTTTTTGTGTCATCAAACAAGTTTTCGCTTCCTCAATCGATTTTTGGTTTCCTCAATACATTTTCGAATCCCTTGGCCCATTTTTGGGTCCCTCCGCCCATTTTTGGATCCCTCTGCCCGTTTTTGGTTTCCTCAGCCCATTTCTGGTTTTTTCAATTTATTTTTGATTTCCACAGCCCATTTTTGCATTCTTAAATCTGTTTTTGTGTTCATCAATCCATTTTTCGTATCCTCAATCCATTTTTGGGCCCTCGGCCCATTTTTGGGTTCCTCAATCCTTTTTTGGGTTCGTAAGCCCATTTTTGGGTCCCTCAGCCCATTATTGGGTACCTCTACCTATTTCTGGGTTCCTCAGCCCATTTCTGGGTTCCTAAGTCCGCTTTTGGGTTCCTCAAACCATTTTCGGGTTCCTCAATCCATTTTTGGATCCCTTCACCCATTCTTGTGCCCCTCCGCCCATTTTTGGGTCCCTCCGCCCATTTTTGTGTTCCTCAGCCCATTTCTGGGTTCCTCAATCCATTTTTTATTTCCTCCGCCCATTTTTGGTTTCCTACCATTTTTGCGTTTCTAAATCCATTTTTGGGTTCCTCAAACCATTTTCTAGTTCCTCAATCCATTTTTGGGTCCCTCAATCCATTTTTGGGTCTTTCAAACTATTTTTAATTTCCTCAGACGATTTTTTGAGCTCTCAATCAATTTTTGGTTCCCTCGGCTCATTTTGGGTCCCTCCACCAATTTTTGGGTTCCTCAGCCCATTTCTGGGTTCCTCAATCCATTTTTTATTTCCTCAGCCCGTTTTTGCTTTCTTAAATCTATTTTTGGATTCCTCAATCCATTTTTGATTTCCTAAGCCAATTTTGGGATTCCTGAATCCATTTTTGGGTTTCTCAATCCATTTTTGTGTTCTTAAATCCATTTTTTATTTCCTCAACCCATTTTTTGGTTCCCTCGGACCATTTTTGTCTTTCTCAATCGATTTTTGGGTTCCTCCATCCATTTTTTGGTTTCCTCAATCCTTTTTTGCATTCCTCAATCGATTTCTTATTTCCTCAGCCAATTTTTGGTTCCCTCGGACCACTTTTGGCTTCTTAAATCAATTTCTGAGTTCCCAAATGCATTTCTGGGTCCCTCCACCCATTTTTGGTTTCCTGAGCCCATTTTTGGTTTCCTCAGACCATTTTTGGATTCCTCAATCCATTCTTGGGTTCATCAATCCATTTTTGGGTCTCTCAATCCATTTCTGTGTCTTTCAATCTATTTTTAATTTCCTCAGAATAGTTGTGGTGCCCTCAATCCATTTTTGGGTCTCTCGGCCCATTTTTGGGTCCCTCCGCCCATTTTTGGTTTCCTCAGCCCATTTCTGGGTTCCTCTATCCATTTTTTATTTCCTCAGCCCATTTTTGCGTTCCTAAATCCATTTTTGGGTTCCTCAATCCATTTTTGGGTTCCTCAATCCGTTTTTGGTTTCCTTAATCCGTTTTTGGTTTCCTCAATACATTTTTGGATCTTTCAATCCATTTCTTTTCCTCAACCCATTTTTCTGTTCCTCAATCCATTTTTGCTGTCATCAATCCTTTTTTTCGCTTCCTGAATCGATTTTTCGTTTCCTCAATCCATTTTTGGTTTCCTCAATCCATTTTTTTGTTTCTAAGCCCATTTTTTACTTCCTGAATCCATTTTTGGGTCCCTCCGCCCATTTTTGGATCCTTCGGCCCATTTTTGGTTTCCTCAATCCATTTTTGGGTCTTTCAAATTATTTTTAATTTCCTCAGACCATTTTTTGAGCTCTCAATCAATTTTTGGGTCCCTCGACTCATTTTTGGGTGCCTCCACACAGTTTTGTGTTCCTCAGCCCATTTCTGGGTTCCTCAATCCATTTTTTATTTTTTCAGCCCATTTTTGTGTTTCTACGTCCATTTTTGGTTTCCTCAATGCATTTTTGCTTTCCTCAGCCCATTTTTGGTTTCCTCAATCCATTTTAGGTTTCCTCAATCCATTTTTGGGTCCCTCAATATATTTTTGGGTCTTTCAATCTATTTTTTATTTCCTCAGACCATTTTTGGTTCCCTCAATATATTTTTGGGTCCCTTTACTCATTTTTGCTTTCCTCAGCCCATTTTTGCATTCCTAAATGTTTTTTTTGGGTTCCTCAATCCATTTTTGGGTTCCTCAATCCATTTTCGGGTTCCTCAATCCATTTTCGGGTTCCTCAATCCATTTTTGAGTCCCTCCGCCTCTTTTCTGGGTCCCTCCGCCCAATTTTGGGTTCCTCTGCCCATTTCTGGGATTTCAATCCTTTTTTGAGTTCCACAGCCCATTTTTGCATTCTTAAATCTGTTTTTGGTTTCATCAATCCATTCTGGGTTTCCTCAATCCATTTTTGGGTCTCTCGGCCATTTTTTTGGTTCCCTCCACCCATTTTCTACTTCCTCTGCCCATTTTTGTGTTCCTCAGCCCATTTCTGGGTTCCTCAATCCATTTTCTATTTCCTCAGCTCATTTTTGCATTCCTAAGTCCATTTTTGGTTTCCTCAATCCATTTTTGGGTTCCTCAATCCATTTTTGGTTTCCTCAATCCATTTTTGGATCCCTCGGCCATTTTTTTGGTTCCCTCCACCCATTTTTTACTTCCTCAGCCCATTTTTGTGTACCTCAATCCATTTTTGGTGTCATCAATCTATATTTGGCTTCCTCAATCGATTTTTGGTTTCCTCAATCCATTTTTGGTTTCCTCAATCCATTTTTGGGTCCGTCAATCCATTTTTGGGTCTTTCAAACTATTTTTAATTTCCTCAGACGATTTTTTGAGCTCTCAATCAATTTTTGGGTCCCTCGGCTCATTTTTGGGTCCCTCCACCAATTTTTGGGTTCCTCAGCCCATTTCTGGGTTCCTCAATCCATTTTTTATTTCCTCAGCCCGTTTTTGCTTTCTTAAATCTATTTTTGGATTCCTCAATCCATTTTTGATTTCCTAAGCCAATTTTGGGATTCCTGAATCCATTTTTGGGTTTCTCAATCCATTTTTGTGTCCTTATATCCATTTTTTATTTCCTGAACCCATTTTTGGTTCCCTCGGACCATTTTTGTCTTTCTCAATCGATTTTTGGGTTCCTCCATCCATTTTTTGGTTTCCTCAATCCTTTTTTGCATTCCTCAATCGATTTCTTATTTCCTCAGCCAATTTTTGGTTCCCTCGGACCACTTTTGGCTTCTTAAATCAATTTCTGAGTTCCCAAATGCATTTCTGGGTCCCTCCACCCATTTTTGGTTTCCTGAGCCCATTTTTGGTTTCCTCAGACCATTTTTGGATTCCTCAATCCATTCTTGGGTTCATCAATCCATTTTGGGGTCTCTCAATCCATTTCTGTGTCTTTCAATCTATTTTTAATTTCCTCAGAACAGTTGTGGTGCCCTCAATCCATTTTTGGATCTCTCGGCCCATTTTTGGGTCCCTCCGCCCATTTTTGGTTTCCTCAGCCCATTTCTGGGTTCCTCAATCCATTTTTTATTTCCTCAGCTCATTTTTGCATTCCTAAGTCCATTTTTGGGTTCCTCAATCCATTTTTGCGTTCCTCAATCCATTTTTGGTTTTCTCAATCCATTTTAGGGTTCCTCAGTCCGTTTTTGGGTCCCTCAATATATTTTTGGATCTTTCAATCCATTTTTTATTTCCTCAGACCATTTTTGGTTCCCTCAGTGTATTTTTGGGTCCCTTCGCTCATTTTTAGTTTCCTCAGCCCATTTTTGCATTCCTCAATCGGTTTTTGGATTCCTCAATCAATTTTCGGGTTCCTCAATCCATTTTTGGGTCCCGACGCCCATTTTTCGGTCCCTCCGCCCTTTTTTTTGTTTCCTCAGACCATTTCTGGGTTTTTCAATCCTTTTTTGATTTCCACAGCTCATTTTTGCATTCTTAAATCTGTTTTTGGGTTCATAAATTCATTTTTGTTTTCCTCAGTCCATTTTTGGGTCTCTCGGCCATTTTTTTGTTCCCTCCACCCATTTTCTACTTTTTTAGCCCATTTTTGGGTTCCTCAATCCATTTTTTGTGTCATCAAACAATTTTTCGCTTCCTCAATCGATTTTTGGTTTCCTCAATCCATTTTCGAATCCCTTGGCCCATTTTTGGGTCCCTCCGCCCATTTTTGGATCCCTCTGCCCGTTTTTGGTTTCCTCAGCCCATTTCTGGTTTTTTCAATTTATTTTTGATTTCCACAGCCCATTTTTGCATTCTTAAATCTGTTTTTGTGTTCATCAATCCATTTTTCGTATCCTCAATCCATTTTTGGGCCCTCGGCCCATTTTTGGGTTCCTCAATCCTTTTTTGGGCTCGTAAGCCCATTTTTGGGTCCCTCGGCCCATTATTGGGTACCTCTACCTATTTCTGGGTTCCTCAGCCCATTTCTGGGTTCCTAAGTCCGTTTTTGGGTTCCTCAAACCATTTTCGGGTTCCTCAATCCATTTTTGGATCCCTTCACCCATTCTTGTGCCCCTCCGCCCATTTTTGGGTCCCTCCGCCCATTTTTGTGTTCCTCAGCCCATTTCTGGGTTCCTCAATCCATTTTTTATTTCCTCCGCCCATTTTTGGTTTCCTACCATTTTTGCGTTTCTAAATCCATTTTTGGGTTCCTCAAACCATTTTCTAGTTCCTCAATCCATTTTTGGGTCCCTCAATCCATTTTTGGGTCTTTCAAACTATTTTTAATTTCCTCAGACGATTTTTTGAGCTCTCAATCAATTTTTGGTTCCCTCGGCTCATTTTGGGTCCCTCCACCAATTTTTGGGTTCCTCAGCCCATTTCTGGGTTCCTCAATCCATTTTTTATTTCCTCAGCCCGTTTTTGCTTTCTTAAATCTATTTTTGGATTCCTCAATCCATTTTTGATTTCCTAAGCCAATTTGGGGATTCCTGAATCCATTTTTGGGTTTCTCAATCCATTTTTGTGTTCTTAAATCCATTTTTTATTTCCTCAACCCATTTTTTGGTTCCCTCGGACCATTTTTGTCTTTCTCAATCGATTTTTGGGTTCCTCCATCCATTTTTTGGTTTCCTCAATCCTTTTTTGCATTCCTCAATCGATTTCTTATTTCCTCAGCCAATTTTTGGTTCCCTCGGACCACTTTTGGCTTCTTAAATCAATTTCTGAGTTCCCAAATGCATTTCTGGGTCCCTCCACCCATTTTTGGTTTCCTGAGCCCATTTTTGGTTTCCTCAGACCATTTTTGGATTCCTCAATCCATTCTTGGGTTCATCAATCCATTTTGGGGTCTCTCAATCCATTTCTGTGTCTTTCAATCTATTTTTAATTTCCTCAGAACAGTTGTGGTGCCCTCAATCCATTTTTGGGTCTCTCGGCCCATTTTTGGGTCCCTCCGCCCATTTTTGGTTTCCTCAGCCCATTTCTGGGTTCCTCAATCCATTTTTTATTTCCTCAGCTCATTTTTGCATTCCTAAGTCCATTTTTGGGTTCCTCAATCCATTTTTGCGTTCCTCAATCCATTTTTGGTTTTCTCAATCCATTTTAGGGTTCCTCAGTCCGTTTTTGGGTCCCTCAATATATTTTTGGATCTTTCAATCCATTTTTTATTTCCTCAGACCATTTTTGGTTCCCTCAGTGTATTTTTGGGTCCCTTCGCTCATTTTTAGTTTTCTCAGCCCATTTTTGCATTCCTCAATCGGTTTTTGGTTTCCTCAATCAATTTTCGGGTTCCTCAATCCATTTTTGGGTCCCGACGCCCATTTTTCGGTCCCTCCGCCCTTTTTTTTGTTTCCTCAGACCATTTCTGGGTTTTTCAATCCTTTTTTGATTTCCACAGCTCATTTTTGCATTCTTAAATCTGTTTTTGGGTTCATAAATTCATTTTTGTTTTCCTCAGTCCATTTTTGGGTCTCTCGGCCATTTTTTTGTTCCCTCCACCCATTTTCTACTTCCTTAGCCCATTTTTGGGTTCCTCAATCCATTTTTTGTGTCATCAAACAATTTTTCGCTTCCTCAATCGATTTTTGGTTTCCTCAATCCATTTTCGAATCCCTTGGCCCATTTTTGGGTCCCTCCGCCCATTTTTGGATCCCTCTGCCCGTTTTTGGTTTCCTCAGCCCATTTCTGGTTTTTTCAATTTATTTTTGATTTCCACAGCCCATTTTTGCATTCTTAAATCTGTTTTTGTGTTCATCAATCCATTTTTCGTATCCTCAATCCATTTTTGGGCCCTCGGCCCATTTTTGGGTTCCTCAATCCTTTTTTGGGTTCGTAAGCCCATTTTTGGGTCCCTCGGCCCATTATTGGGTACCTCTACCTATTTCTGGGTTCCTCAGCCCATTTCTGGGTTCCTAAGTCCGTTTTTGGGTTCCTCAAACCATTTTCGGGTTCCTCAATCCATTTTTGGATCCCTTCACCCATTCTTGTGCCCTTCCGCCCATTTTTGGGTCCCTCCGCCCATTTTTGTGTTCCTCAGCCCATTTCTGGGTTCCTCAATCCATTTTTTATTTCCTCCGCCCATTTTTGGTTTCCTACCATTTTTGCGTTTCTAAATCCATTTTTGGGTTCCTCAAACCATTTTCTAGTTCCTCAATCCATTTTTGGGTCCCTCAATCCATTTTTGGGTCTTTCAAACTATTTTTAATTTCCTCAGACGATTTTTTGAGCTCTCAATCAATTTTTGGTTCCCTCGGCTCATTTTGGGTCCCTCCACCAATTTTTGGGTTCCTCAGCCCATTTCTGGGTTCCTCAATCCATTTTTTATTTCCTCAGCCCGTTTTTGCTTTCTTAAATCTATTTTTGGATTCCTCAATCCATTTTTGATTTCCTAAGCCAATTTTGGGATTCCTGAATCCATTTTTGGGTTTCTCAATCCATTTTTGTGTTCTTAAATCCATTTTTTATTTCCTCAACCCATTTTTTGGTTCCCTCGGACCATTTTTGTCTTTCTCAATCGATTTTTGGGTTCCTCCATCCATTTTTTGGTTTCCTCAATCCTTTTTTGCATTCCTCAATCGATTTCTTATTTCCTCAGCCAATTTTTGGTTCCCTCGGACCACTTTTGGCTTCTTAAATCAATTTCTGAGTTCCCAAATGCATTTCTGGGTCCCTCCACCCATTTTTGGTTTCCTGAGCCCATTTTTGGTTTCCTCAGACCATTTTTGGATTCCTCAATCCATTCTTGGGTTCATCAATCCATTTTTGGGTCTCTCAATCCATTTCTGTGTCTTTCAATCTATTTTTAATTTCCTCAGAACAGTTGTGGTGCCCTCAATCCATTTTTGGGTCTCTCGGCCCATTTTTGGGTCCCTCCGCCCATTTTTGGTTTCCTCAGCCCATTTCTGGGTTCCTCAATCCATTTTTTATTTCCTCAGCTCATTTTTGCATTCCTAAGTCCATTTTTGGGTTCCTCAATCCATTTTTGCGTTCCTCAATCCATTTTTGGTTTTCTCAATCCATTTTAGGGTTCCTCAGTCCGTTTTTGGGTCCCTCAATATATTTTTGGATCTTTCAATCCATTTCTTATTTCCTCAGACCATTTTTGGTTCCCTCAGTGTATTTTTGGGTCCCTTCGCTCATTTTTAGTTTCCTCAGCCCATTTTTGCATTCCTCAATCGGTTTTTGGTTTCCTCAATCAATTTTCGGGTTCCTCAATCCATTTTTGGGTCCCGACGCCCATTTTTCGGTCCCTCCGCCCTTTTTTTTGTTTCCTCAGACCATTTCTGGGTTTTTCAATCCTTTTTTGATTTCCACAGCTCATTTTTGCATTCTTAAATCTGTTTTTGGGTTCATAAATTCATTTTTGTTTTCCTCAGTCCATTTTTGGGTCTCTCGGCCATTTTTTTGTTCCCTCCACCCATTTTCTACTTCCTTAGCCCATTTTTGGGTTCCTCAATCCATTTTTTGTGTCATCAAACAATTTTTCGCTTCCTCAATCGATTTTTGGTTTCCTCAATCCATTTTCGAATCCCTTGGCCCATTTTTGGGTCCCTCCGCCCATTTTTGGATCCCTCTGCCCGTTTTTGGTTTCCTCAGCCCATTTCTGGGTTTTTCAATTTATTTTTGATTTCCACAGCCCATTTTTGCATTCTTAAATCTGTTTTTGTGTTCATCAATCCATTTTTCGTATCCTCAATCCATTTTTGGGCCCTCGGCCCATTTTTGGGTTCCTCAATCCTTTTTTGGGTTCGTAAGCCCATTTTTGGGTCCCTCGGCCCATTATTGGGTACCTCTACCTATTTCTGGGTTCCTCAGCCCATTTCTGGGTTCCTAAGTCCGTTTTTGGGTTCCTCAAACCATTTTCGGGTTCCTCAATCCATTTTTGGATCCCTTCACCCATTCTTGTGCCCCTCCGCCCATTTTTGGGTCCCTCCGCCCATTTTTGTGTTCCTCAGCCCATTTCTGGGTTCCTCAATCCATTTTTTATTTCCTCCGCCCATTTTTGGTTTCCTACCATTTTTGCGTTTCTAAATCCATTTTTGGGTTCCTCAAACCATTTTCTAGTTCCTCAATCCATTTTTGGGTCCCTCAATCCATTTTTGGGTCTTTCAAACTATTTTTAATTTCCTCAGACGATTTTTTGAGCTCTCAATCAATTTTTGGTTCCCTCGGCTCATTTTGGGTCCCTCCACCAATTTTTGGGTTCCTCAGCCCTTTTCTGGGTTCCTCAATCCATTTTTTATTTCCTCAGCCCGTTTTTGCTTTCTTAAATCTATTTTTGGATTCCTCAATCCATTTTTGATTTCCTAAGCCAATTTTGGGATTCCTGAATCCATTTTTGGGTTTCTCAATCCATTTTTGTGTTCTTAAATCCATTTTTTATTTCCTCAACCCATTTTTTGGTTCCCTCGGACCATTTTTGTCTTTCTCAATCGATTTTTGGGTTCCTCCATCCATTTTTTGGTTTCCTCAATCCTTTTTTGCATTCCTCAATCGATTTCTTATTTCCTCAGCCAATTTTTGGTTCCCTCGGACCACTTTTGGCTTCTTAAATCAATTTCTGAGTTCCCAAATGCATTTCTGGGTCCCTCCACCCATTTTTGGTTTCCTGAGCCCATTTTTGGTTTCCTCAGACCATTTTTGGATTCCTCAATCCATTCTTGGGTTCATCAATCCATTTTGGGGTCTCTCAATCCATTTCTGTGTCTTTCAATCTATTTTTAATTTCCTCAGAACAGTTGTGGTGCCCTCAATCCATTTTTGGGTCTCTCGGCCCATTTTTGGGTCCCTCCGCCCATTTTTGGTTTCCTCAGCCCATTTCTGGGTTCCTCAATCCATTTTTTATTTCCTCAGCTCATTTTTGCATTCCTAAGTCCATTTTTGGGTTCCTCAATCCATTTTTGCGTTCCTCAATCCATTTTTGGTTTTCTCAATCCATTTTAGGGTTCCTCAGTCCGTTTTTGGGTCCCTCAATATATTTTTGGATCTTTCAATCCATTTTTTATTTCCTCAGCCCATTTTTGGTTCCCTCAGTGTATTTTTGGGTCCCTTCGCTCATTTTTAGTTTCCTCAGCCCATTTTTGCATTCCTCAATCGGTTTTTGGTTTCCTCAATCAATTTTCGGGTTCCTCAATCCATTTTTGGGTCCCGACGCCCATTTTTCGGTCCCTCCGCCCTTTTTTTTGTTTCCTCAGACCATTTCTGGGTTTTTCAATCCTTTTTTGATTTCCACAGCTCATTTTTGCATTCTTAAATCTGTTTTTGGGTTCATAAATTCATTTTTGTTTTCCTCAGTCCATTTTTGGGTCTCTCGGCCATTTTTTTGTTCCCTCCACCCATTTTCTACTTCCTTAGCCCATTTTTGGGTTCCTCAATCCATTTTTTGTGTCATCAAACAATTTTTCGCTTCCTCAATCGATTTTTGGTTTCCTCAATCCATTTTCGAATCCCTTGGCCCATTTTTGGGTCCCTCCGCCCATTTTTGGATCCTCTGCCCGTTTTTGGTTTCCTCAGCCCATTTCTGGGTTTTTCAATTTATTTTTGATTTCCACAGCCCATTTTTGCATTCTTAAATCTGTTTTTGTGTTCATCAATCCATTTTTCGTATCCTCAATCCATTTTTGGGCCCTCGGCCCATTTTTGGGTTCCTCAATCCTTTTTTGGGTTCGTAAGCCCATTTTTGGATCCCTCGGCCCATTATTGGGTACCTCTACCTATTTCTGGGTTCCTCAGCCCATTTCTGGGTTCCTAAGTCCGTTTTTGGGTTCCTCAAACCATTTTCGGGTTCCTCAATCCATTTTGGATCCCTTCACCCATTCTTGTGCCCCTCCGCCCATTTTTGGGTCCCTCCGCCCATTTTTGTGTTCCTCAGCCCATTTCT
>JAUMJL010002024.1:0-18311 GCA_033558185.1 Dromococcyx pavoninus | reverse complement strand
GGTCCTGGGGCTGCTCTCCACGCCATCCTCCCCGGCTCCCTGCTTATGCCCTCCCTTTTCTGCAGAGCCTTGTGTAACGCTGCCCCCTCGGGTCCCCCCTGCCTCCCTCTGTTGCGGGGTCCCCCCCCCGTTTTAGGAGCAGCAGAGGGAGCGGGGCTGCATCCTGCACCCCTTCCCGCCAGCGGATGCTCCAGGGGCAGCAGTGCTGGATTGGGCCCAGTGGATGGTTATGGATGGGGAGAGGGGCACAGATCCAACTCTCGGCTCTGAGCACCCCAAGACACCCCCCCCCCCCCCCCCCTCCGGGTTTGGTGCTGGGGGGGTGTTATCTCTTGGGGTCAGGCGTGCTGACAGGGTACTTGTTCCTGCAGGGGTCCCGGGTGGCACGGGCTCAGCCCGAGCACCCTGGCCGGCACTGACGGCTGCTCTGGACACTCATCTCTCTGCACCCCCCCCAGCACTGCTGTCCCCCGCCAGCCACCATGGACCCCCCGGGCGACACAGGTGAGACCGGGGTGGCGGTTGCACCCGCCAGGCGCCCCATGGGCATGGTCCTGTACCCCTGTGCCGGGATCAGGTCCCTGCTGGAGCCCCATCCCTTCTGGTGCCAGGACGGGGTCACTGTCCCCCCAGCAGTGCGGGTGGCAGAGGAGACAAGGACCGGCTCTTGACCCGCCGTGCCAGCACCATGCGCCCACCGCTGCGCTGCTCATCAGTGCCCGCGTGGGTGCAGCGTGCGAGACGGGCACGTGCAGCGACGGGCACAGAGCCGAGGCCGTGCCAGTACTCGGGCTGTGCCAGCCACCCCCTCCCCGGGTGATCTTGGAGCCCTGGCACCCCCAGGGAAACTGAGGCAGGGCAGGCACCGTTGCCTTCCTATTGTGGCATGGTCACGCGTGAAATCGATGATGAAATCTTTACGGTGAGATCCAGTGACAGCGGAACCCGTGGACCCTGAGGCACTGGTTCGCGGGGTCCCCGCAGTGATGTTCCACGGCACATGGGGATGGCTGGGTGACCGCGAGGGCGGTGCCCACACTGTATCGGCTGCACTGGCTCCTCGTCAGAGCCGTCGTGCAATTAGTCCAGCGGGAATTCCAGTGACATCTGGACACACGCAGCCGGGCCAAGTGGCTCTGCTAAACACCCGCAGCCTTGGGAGTGCTTGGAGGGGAAACTGAGGCGCAGGCGGTGGTGTTGCCCCATCCCACTGGATAGAGTGGGGGACTGGCTGTCAGTCCAGGGTGGGTTTGTGTGTCCCCTGTCCCCAACCCCCCCGTGCCCGGTGTTGCCATTCGCCGCCCACCGGTATTTTAGGAGCGGGCACAGGGCTGGAGTGCGGCCCAGCCGTGCCTGGCACGGGGCTGGCACGCGGCGCGGTGGCACGGGGACATGGCCTGGCTACTGCTGTCCCTGCCACGCATTCCTCAGGCCCTGTCCTGGCTGGGGGTCCCTAGGGAAGGGTTTTTGTTGCTGGGACCCTCGGTGCTGTGATGAGCTGGGCAGGGCTCAGCCAGGTGCCCTGGGGATGCAGCAGAAAGCCCCCCCCATCCCGTACCTGGGGTCCCCAGTCTCCCTCCAGGTGCTCTATCTCCCCCAGGATTCTCCGCCACTTTCTGTGCTCACCCCAAAGCTGGGGAGTTCTTGTGGGAGCTGAGCACAGTCCCCGGGAGTGCAGGCACCCGGCTCCCCTTATTCCTCCAGGGTTCCCCACATTCCCCCCACCCCACAGTTGTGCCCGCCCTGGCGTGGCTGCCTGTGGCAAGGGTCTGGCAGCCACAGGGCCTGTTCCCGTGGCCCCGTGCCCGCAGCGGCACCAGGAATAGCGGGGCTGACGTCAGGGCCCAGCGCACCCGGGGGGGCGCGGGGCGCCTGAAATATCCCGGCTATTAAAAGGCTTGGCTTGGGATTAAGGCACTGGTAAATAAACGTGGCTGCAGCTGGCGGGGCGGGGGGGTCCCCCCACCCCCAGGATGCAGGGGGTCCCCACCCCGGCCCCCCCTCAGCCCCGCTGAGCCATTTGGGGTCACCGATTCAGCAGAAAATGTGCTGAGTTGGGGTCTGTGCCACTCGGGTCCCCATCCCCTGGCGGGGCTCCTGCTGAGAGGATCGGGGGTCCCGGCTGGGGCAGGGGGGCCACTCACTTTCCCTTTCTTGCAATGGGGGCTGATCCCCACATAACGCAGATTGCATTTCCAGGGCTGATGTGGATTAGCATCCCAGCAATTAGGGACTAGGGGGGTCAGAGGGGAGCTTGGGGGTGACAGGGGGATCCTGGTCCTGCTGTGCCCCCTCTGTGCAGGGCAGCCCCTCTCCTGCCATTCCAGGGCAGTTTGGGGGTGCAGCCGGGGTGTCCCCAGCAGGGCTGTGCTGAGGGCGCACAGCGCATCCTGTCCCAGCTCCCCCTGCACGCTGCCCTATTTATAGCCGCTCCTCCCGAGCTCCGGCTATTCCAGGCGCCGGGTGGGGGCTGTGGGGCAGCTGTGGGGCAGCTGTGGGTGAGGGGGGACACGCAACTCCACCCTGCCCGGGATGGGGGCCCAGATCCGCTTCTATTGCCGCCAACATGGGGGATGCTTGGTGGCCCCCCCACACCCAAGGGGGCTTGGGGGAAGCTGAGGCTAGGAGGGGACAGGGGGTCGTGCCCCGGGCCCCCCCACGATGCTACAGCCCATTTACGGGGGTCACGGTTGTTTCTCTGCAGAGGGGGGGTCCAGCCGTGAGCCCTCGCTGGAGCTCCTGTCCCACACTCAGCTCCACGCCACACTCCCTGCCCCAGGTGAGTGCTGGGGATTCCTGGGGAGATGGTCGTGACCCCCCACCCCATCCCAATCCTGGTGACATTCCACCTGGCACCACTCCTATTACCACGTGTACCCCCCCAGTGAGACATTTCCACTGTGTATTGTGTCCCCCTCGGGCTGGGCTCTGTCTTGGTGTGGGGCTGGGGTGGGGGGCACACCCAGGATATGCCCCCCAGCATCGTCCCCATGCTGGCTGTCCCAGGGGCATGGGTGGACGCGAGTGGGGGCTGTGGTGGTCACAGTGCAACAGTGTGGGATGTGTGACCCCTTGCACGGGTGTGCAAGGGAGCTGGCTGCTTTCCTTGCACAGGTGTGTGTGAAGGGTCCAGCCCCTCGCACAGGCAGTGGCAGCATTGCCTGTCTTGCCCTGTGGCAGGGACAGGTTGGGGGTCACTGGGAGAGTCCCAGCCCCCTTTGTGTCCCAGAACTGCCCCCTCCTTGCACCCCCACAGGAACACTGACAGCCCTCGTGAACGTGATGCCTTCGGTTTGGGGGGGGGCCTGTGGGCACCAAGGGGTTAAGCACCTTCTGTGTGTTTTCACTGGGGGGGGGGGCTGGTGAGGGGCAGCAGGGTGGTGGCCCCCCCCACAGGGCGGTGGCCTCGGCCCCTCGCCAGCCCAAAGCCACTTCTGAGCCCCTAAGTGCGGGTTTGGCCAGGCTGGGCCCCTCCCGGAGTATTTTTAGCCCCCTCAGTGCCCCCCCCCCCTTTTTTTCTGGGTTCTGCCACCTCCCCACCCCCCATCGCACCCCAGCACCCACTGGGGTGGTGGTGTCAGGTCTGGGGGGGCTGCAGGGACCCCCCTTCCCCCCAAGGTGAGGGGCAGCCCAGGGCAACCGCCCCCCGGGTGAATTGCCAGGGGGTGGAACTGGGGGTCCCCCTGCCCTAAGGTTCCTGTGTCTGTTGAGGTGGGGGCTGGCACTGACTGGTGGGGGCTGCACGGTACTGGGAGCACTGGTATGACTGGGGGGTCAAGGTTTTCATACGGGAGGTGCTGCTTGGTACTGGGGGGGTTGTTTTTAGGGGGGTTCTGTCAGTGGTGGGGCTGGTTTGTACTGTGGGGGGGCTGGCGGAGTTGGGGGGTGATGCCCGGGCTCCGTAGCAGTGATGGTGGTGGTGACGTCTGTGTGTCCATCCCGGGCGCGCGTCAGTGCAGCCGCGCTGGGGGTGCATTAGCATGCGGCACACGCCCCCCGCCCCCGCCTTCCTGTTTGCGTGGGGATGGGGTCCCCTCCCCGCTGTACCCCGCTGTTGTGGGGGCGAGGGGGCTGGATGCCTGGGTTCCTTCCCCGTGTCTGTGTCTGCGTGGGGCTCAGTGGTCGCAGGGGTTTATGTTAATCTCAAAGTGCTCCCAGTTCCTCCTCATCCCTGGGACCCCCGCAAACTCCTCCCAGCCCCCCACATCCCTGGGCACCCCCAAACTGCTCCCAGCTCCCCCAATCCCTGAGACCCCCTCCCCAAACTGCTCCCAGCCCCCCTGTGCCCTCCAGCCCCCCAATCCTGTCCGTGCCGCAGGGGCGGAGGGGCCGGCGGAGGCGTGCGGGGAGCGCCGGGGCGCGGGGCTGGACGCGGCGGCGCGGGAGCGGCAGCTGCAGCGGGAGCTGCTGGCACTCAAGCAGCAGCAGCAGCTCCAGAAGCAGCTGCTCTTCGCCGAGTTCCAGAAGCAGCATGAGCACCTCACCCGCCAGCACGAGGTCCAGCTCCAGAAGCACCTCAAAGTGAGCAGGGGGTGAGGGGAGAGGGAACTGGTGTGGGGAGATAGGGGGAGATGGAGCCATGGAGCAACACCTACCTGGGGCAATGGAGATGTGATACATCACTTATCCAGGGTGAGGGAGCTGTGGGGAGGGATTGGGGTGATGGAACCATGGGGTGGGATGTGTCTGGGGTGATGGGAGGCACTGGGGAGAGACGGGGTGATGGAGCTCTTGGGTGGAGATTGGGGGTGATGGAGCCTTGGAATGACCTGTCTTGGCTGATGGAATCAATGGGGAGAGATTGAGGGTGACAGAGGTATGAGGTGGCACCTCTGTGGGGTGATGGAGCCATTGGGGCATCCCATGTCCAGGGTGATGGAGCTGTGGGGCATTGCTTTTCTTGGGGCGGTGGAGCTGTGGGGTGATGGAGCCGTGGGGCATCACCTCTCTGGGGTTATGGAGCTGTGGGATGTGGTACCCGAGTTGATGTGCTCACAGGGGTCTGGGCAGGGTGATGTGTCCCTCTGGAGTGGAGGGTTGGGGTCTGGGGGCGCCTGTGCCGAGGCCCTCCGTTGCGTCCCGCAGCAGCAGCAGGAAGCGCTGGCCGCGCGCCGGCAGCAGGAGCTGGAGCAGCAGCGGCAGCGGGAGCGACAGGAGGCCCTGGAGCAGCAGCGCCTGGAGCAGCTCCATGCCCTGCGCACCAAGGACAAGAGCCGTGAGAGTGAGCAGGGGCGCAGGCAGTGGAGAGCTGGGGGGAGGTCATTGGGGGGTAGGGGCAGGATTGGGGCTTGGGAGGTCAATGTGGGGCTGGGGTGGGATTGGGGGGATCCCAGGGGACTGGCGAGAGGGATATGGGCACAGGCATCCCCCGAGGAGTTGGGGAACGTGCTGCCCCCCCCCACCTCAGCTGTGCGTCCCCCCCAGGTGCCATCGCCAGCACAGAGGTGAAGCTGAAGCTGCAGGAGTTCCTGCTCAGCAAGACGAAGGAGCCAGGCACCGGCCCCCCCCAACCATTTCCCTCCCCCAGCACCCCAAATGTTGGTGGGTCACCCCCACACTCTGACCACGCCCCAGACCGGGGCCGGGAGGGGGGGCTGGGCAGGGGTCCTAGCAGGATCTCTGCCGCCTCCCCCCCAGGGCTCACCACACCTCGTTGGACCAGAGTTCCCCTCCCCAGACCGGCAGCCCGGGGACCCCCCCATCCTACAAACTCCCCCTCCTCGGCACCTACGACAGCCGGGATGATTTCCCACTCCGCAAAACCGGTGGGTGTTGGTCTTGGCGGGGGGGGGGGGGGGGTGGTGCCAGGAGCCGTGCCGGCACTAACGCCACTTTCCGGGTGCCCCCCCACCACAGCCTCCGAACCCAACCTGAAAGTGCGCTCGCGGTTAAAACAGAAGGTGGCAGAGAGGAGGAGCAGCCCCCTGCTGCGGAGGAAGGACGGCACCGTCATCAGCACCTTCAAGAAGCGGGCGATCGAGATCACGGGTGAGCCGGCACCTGCCGTGTGCCTCAGTTTCCCCACATCACCGCACAGTTCCCGTGCTGCCGGGGAAATCCCCAGCTGGGACACCGACTCTTCTCCCTGCTGCCAGGGTGTGTGCATGTATGTGCAATGTGTGTACATGCTGGTGCAACACGTGTGCACCTGTGCTCTTGCAACAAGTGTGCAGTGCTGTGCCCATGCCCATGGGTGCTCGTGCAGATGTACACCTCTGCGTGTGTGTGCAGCACACTCGGGCGTGAGCTGCTCCAGCATCCCTCATGTGTCCGTGCGCCCGGGCAGGGGGAGCTGGGGACAGGGGGCTGGGGCAGTGCTGACCCCCCGTGACGCCCACCTGCCCTGCAGTGTCCTCCGTGTGCAGCAGTGCCCCAGGCTCCGGGCCCAGCTCCCCCAACAGCTCCCACAGCGCCATCACTGAGAACGGCTTCACTGGTTCCGTCCCCAACATCCACGCTGAGGTAGGAGCTGCTGAGGGGTGGCACATGCATGTGCTGTGAGCGTGTTCTGTCATGTGTGTGTGCGCATGATCAGTGCATATGTGTGTACAAGCCAAGCTACAGCTGCACACACGTGTTCAGGTGTGTGCTGTGAGTTTGCCCAGGTTACACTGATGTGTGCAGCCAGGGCATGTGCTTGGTGTGCACGTGTGTGCAGCCATGTGCTGTGAGTGTGCTCAGGGCGCACATGTGTGTTTAGATGCGCAGCCAGCGTTTCAGGGTGCACATGTGTGCTCAGGCATACGTAGCTCATGTGTGCGTGTCAGGGTGCATGCGTATGCTCGGGTGCATGTAACCAGTGTGTGCCCCCAGGACTGCAGCTCATGCGTGTCCATGCCGTGTCCTCCTGCCCCACAGCAGCTCCTGCCCCAGCACCGAGCCCTCACCCTGGACGGCGCCAGCCAGCTCAGCCTCTACACGTCCCCGTCCCTGCCCAACATCTCCCTGGGGCTCCAGGCCACCGTCACTGTCACCAACTCCCACCTCAACGTGCGTGGGGGCTCGGCCTGGGGTCCTGGGCCTCGTGGGGGTGAAGCAGGGACCTGGGACCCCACGGGGGGGATTTGGGGACCTGATGTCCCATGGGAGCTGCCTGGCAGGCATGGAGCCCCAGTGCCCTTGGGGCAGAAGGAGGGTTCAAGCCAGGATCACCAGTGTCCAGTGCACCCTGGCACCACCGGGGCTGTGTTTGTTCCTCAGTTGCCCCACAGGAGAGAAAGTTGAAGGGGGACTGGCAGCATCTCAGTGTCTGCAACGTGGGGTGCTGCTCCGAGGCTGGGGGTGCAGAGGTGGTTGGGGAGGGGTCATCCAGCACCTCGGGGGCTGCCAATGGATGGGGGGGGAGGATTTTTGCCCCCGCAGCTGCCGAGGGCTGGGGACAGTGCCCCCTGTCCCCGCAGGCATCCCCCAAGCTGTCGCCGCAGGCGGAGGCGGAGCGCCCGGGGGTGGCTGCGCTGCGCCCCGGGGCCACACTCACCGGGAAGTTCCTGAGCACGTCCTCCATCCCGGGGTGCCTCCTGGGGGTGGCCCTGGACGGGGACCCCCCTGCCGGCCCCGCGTCCCTGCTGCAGCACGTCCTGCTGCTCGAGCAAGCACGCCAGCAGAACACGCTCATTGCTGGTGAGACCCCTCCCCTGCCTCAGTTTCCTTGCCTGCACGCCCCCTCCTCATCCCCCACCCCCGGATTTGAGGGTTTGGGGTGCCGGGTGCCCCAGTGAACGCGGCCGCTCCCACAGTGCCGTTGCATGGGCAGTCGCCGCTGGTGACGGGTGAGCGCACGGGCGTGCGGACAGTGAGCAAGCTGCCCCGCCACCGGCCCCTGAGCCGCACGCAGTCGTCCCCGCTGCCCCAGAGCCCCCAGGCCCTGCCCCATGGCGCCCTGCAGCACCACTTCCTCGACAAGCAGCAGGTCCAGCTGGGCAAGGTGGCATGTGGGTGGCAGTGGGTGGGCATGGGAATGGTTTGGGTGGGAAATGGGGTGGGCGTGGGGCAGAGGCTGGTGTGGCGTTGTTGTGGGGTAGAGAATGGGTATAGAGTGGGCATGGGGTGCATATGGGGCGGCTGTGGAGTAGGCATGGGGCAGAGGAGGGGTGTGGGGTGGATATTGGGAAACTGTGGGGTGTAGGACATGGGGGACAATGGGTGCGGGGGCAGGCAGAGGGGGAGGAGGGATCAGTTTGCCCCCTTGCACCCAACCCCCCCCCAGCTGCTCCCCAAGGCTGGGGAGCTGGGGAGGCAGCCCCCCACCCACCCCGAGGAGACAGAGGAGGAGCTGACGGAGCAGCAGTCGCCCCCACCGGGTGACGCGCTCCCCCCGGGCCTCCCCCTTGCCCCCCTGGATGGGGGAGACCCCCCGGAGCAGCTGCTGGACCCCGAGGGCTGTGGGACGCCCCATGAGGAGCCGGGCGGTAGCGGGGATGAGGCCGAGACCCCTGGGGTCGTTGATGTCGCCGAGCTGGGGGTCCCATACAAGCAGGTGAGACCTTGGGGGCCCCGGGAACAGCAGGGGGTAGGGATCCCCAATATTCCCAACTCCCTAAATGCCCCCCTGAACTTTTGCACGAGCATCCTTCGCACGCGCATCCCTCGCGCAGTGCCTGTCCCTGGCTCTCCAGCCATCCATGCTCTCTCCCCGCCCCGGTTTTGGGGCGCGGCCCCCCCGCCCGCTGCCGCAACGATGACTCGGAGGGGCTGGTGACTCATCCACCGCCCCCCCCTCCTCCCCGGCTCCGCCGCCCCCGCCGCAGCCCCCCCCCCCCGCCCGCCCCCGCTGTGACTCATCCCCCACCCTCGGAGTGGCAGCGCTTGGCCTGAGCCGGGCCACACGGGCGATGCCGCGGCGGGGCTGACGGGGCCCCCCCAGGTGCCGCTGCAGCTGTACCCCACCACCACCCCCCTGGGCATCCTGGCGCTGCCCCACGCTGCCCTCGCCCGCGCCCAGTCATCCCCCGCCAGCACCGGCGGCAGGGCCCCCCGCGCCCGACGGGACCCCTAAGCACCTCTTCACCCAGGTACGGGGGGATATGTGGGGGTCCAGGGCAGGGGGCTCCTGTCCTGCCGAGTGCCCCTGCCCATGGTGGGGCAGTGATGTCCCCGTCCTGTGGGGTGTCCCCTGTCTCATCGGGTGGTATGGGGTGCCACTCTCCCATGGGGCGACCCTGCCCCTCAGGGTGCCCAGAGGTGCCTCTGTGCCGTGAGAACCCCATAGGGTGCCCCATCCATCAGGGTGACGTGGGGTGCTCCAGTCCCCCAGGATCCCCCCTTCCCAAGGGGTGCCCTGTCCCTTAGGGTGCCCAAGTTTCACGGAGTCTTCCTTTCCCATTGGGTTTTCCATCCCCTAGGGTGCCTGGGGTCCCCCTATTCCATGGGATCCCCCTGTGCCGCGGGGTGCTCAGCCCGTTGGGGTGCCCAGCGTCCTCCTATCCTATGAGATCCCCCTGTGCCACGGAGTACCCCATCCCTCAGGGTGCCCAGGAGCACCCATGTCCCATGCGGTGCTCTCTCCCCTAGGATTTCCCATCCCTCGGGGTCTTGTGGGTCCCCATGTCCTGTGGGATGGGTGTTGGGCTGGGGGTGCTGGGCCGGTCCCAGGTTGCCGCTGTGGCTGCCGGCGCAGGTGTGGTGTACGACACGTTCATGCTGAAGCACCAGTGCACCTGCGGGAACACCAACATCCACCCCGAGCACGCCGGCCGCATCCAGAGCATCTGGTCCCGCCTGCAGGAGACCGGCCTCCTCGGCAAGTGCGAGGTGAGGCACCCACCCCCTCCTCCTGTGTCCCCTCCTCGCCTTGAGGGGGGCTCACCCTGCATCCCCCTCCCCAGCGCATCCGGGGCAGGAAGGCAACGCTGGAGGAGATCCAGACGGTGCACTCGGAGCATCACGCGCTGCTCTACGGCACCAGCCCCCTCAACCGCCAGAAGCTCGACAGCAAGAAGCTCCTGGGTGGGTGCTGCTGGGACACCTGGGTCTGCTTTGGGTGCTGGGGGGGACACTGTCTGCACTGCTCCCCCCCCCCCCCCCCCCCCCCCGACCTCACAGAACCCTCTGCCCTACCAGGTCCCATCGGCCAGAAGACATACACAGTGCTGCCATGCGGGGGCATCGGGGTGAGTACGCGGTGAAGGGGGGGTCCCCGGGCTGGTGGCCCCGCTGACATGTCCCGTGTTCCCCCCGACACAGGTGGACAGTGACACGGTGTGGAACGAGATGCACTCGTCCAGCGCCGTGCGCATGGCGGTCGGCTGCCTGGTGGAGCTCGCCTTCAAGGTGGCTGCTGGGGAGATCAAGGTGAGCAGGGAGGGTTTGCAGCCCCAGGCAACCTCACACGTGCCCCAGGGCCTCAATGCACCTGGGGTCGCTCACCTGGGGAGCAGCTCTAGCACGCAGGTGCATGCGTGTGTGTGGCCCACGTGCGTGCCCACCTGAGGGTGCGATGGGCTTTGTGCAGGCTCGTGTGCACATGTGCTGCTTGCCTGGGTGTGCAGCGATCCTCGGGCGCACGTGTGTGCGTGTGTGTGCGCTGCTCCCGAGTGCGTGCGGCCGCGTGCCACACGCATCCCTCTCCATCCCTGCAGAATGGCTTCGCCGTCATCCGCCCCCCGGGACATCACGCGGAGGAGTCGACGGCCATGTGAGTGGGGACCACGCTGGCAGGACCCCTGCCTGGGGCTGGGAGGACCCTGGTGACTGGGGCTGCCCAGGGACACCCCATGCTTACCCTGGCCCCTCTTCCAGGGGCTTCTGCTTCTTCAACTCGGTGGCCATCTCGGCCAAACTGCTCCAGCAGAAGCTGAGCGTAGGCAGGATCCTCATTGTGGACTGGGTAAGGACCCCGGGGAGAGGGCTGTGGGGGGCTGATGGGGACCCTGGGGGGTCCGTGACGCCACTGGTGTCCTGGCAGGACATCCACCATGGGAATGGGACCCAGCAGGCCTTCTACAGCGACCCCGACGTCCTCTACATCTCCCTGCACCGCTACGACGATGGCAACTTCTTCCCCGGCAGCGGGGCGCCCGAGGAGGTACGGGGGGGCTGTGGCGGGACGGGGGTCACCCCATGTGTGTCCCCCCCTCATCTGCAACATCAGGGGTCACCCATGTCTGTGCCCAGGTCGGCAGCGGGATGGGAGTGGGCTACAACATCAACATCGCCTGGACTGGAGGTGTTGACCCCCCCATCGGGGACGTGGAATATCTCACCGCCTTCAGGTGGGGGGCCTGGGGGGCGGCTGTTGGGGGACAGCTGTTGGGGGATTGTCTCTGAATCTTGGAGGGGGTCTCTGCACATTTGGAGGGGATTGCTGTGTTCTGGGGGGATTCCCATAATCTTGGAGGGGATCCCTATGTCCTGGGAGGGTTCCCCATGCCCTTGGGGAGGTTCCTGCATTTGGGGGGGGCTCCTTGTGCCCTTTGGGGGGGGGCTCCTTGCACCCTAAGGGGATACTTGTGTCCTTGGGGGGGTTCCTGAACCTGGGGGGAAACTCTGTGCTGTTGAAGGTGTCTCTGTGGCCTTTGAGGGAGTCTCCACATCCCTGGGGGGCCTCTGCACCCTTGGGAAGGGTGCCTGTGTCCTGGGAAGGGGGTTCCCACACTCTGGTGAGGTCCCCGTGCCCGCTTGTGCCCCCCTGCCCACCAGGACCGTGGTGATGCCGATCGCCAATGAGTTCTCCCCGGATGTGGTGTTGGTCTCCGCTGGCTTTGATGCCGTTGAGGGCCACCTCTCCCCACTCGGTGGCTACTCCGTCACTGCCAAATGTGAGTGGGGTCTGGGGGCGTTCCTGGGGTGGGGCCCCCACCCCCACTGCCCATCACCCCCTCCCTGGTGTCCCCCCAGGTTTTGGCCACTTGACGAAGCAGCTGATGATGCTGGCGGGGGGGCGCGTGGTGCTGGCTCTGGAGGGGGGCCACGACCTGACGGCCATCTGTGATGCTTCTGAGGCCTGCGTCTCTGCTCTGCTAGGCCTGGAGGTACAGGGGACCCCCCAGCCTGTGGGGTCTCCCCCTGCCACCCCCTGGGGTGCAGGGTGTGTTGGGATGCGCACCCTGTGCCATTGCCTCAGTTTCCCCTGGGACCCCCAGGGCTGATCCCATCCCTGCTCTTGAGGGGGCGTTTGGGAGGGTCCCAGTCAGGTTTGAGGGTTTGATGGTTGTCCCCCTCCCAGCTGGAGCCCCTGGATCCGTCCCTCCTGCAGCAGAAGCCAAACGTGAATGCAGTGGCCACCCTGGAGAAGGTCATCGAGATCCAGAGTGAGACCCTGCGGCCAGGGGGACAGGGGAGTCTCGGGGGGGTCCCTGGGGCTGTCCCTGCTGCTGGTAGCATGGCAGGGCCCCTGGGGCTGATTCTGTCATGGGGGGCACAGAGGGGTCCCTTGGGCTGTCCTTGTCTTGGGGGGACCTGAGGGACCCCCTAGAACTGTCCCTGTCCTGGGGATCCCAAGAGGTTTCTGCTTTAAGGGGGGACCCAGAGGAGTCTGCGGGGCTGGCCTTGCCGGGGCATTCCTGAAAGGTCCCTTGTACTGTCCCCACTGCGGGGGTCTCTAGAACTGCATCCTCTGTGGAGTTTTGGGGTCCCTGGGGCTGTCCCAGCCATGGGTGATGGGGATCCCTGGGGTGCCCCAGGGTGGGGGTCCCGGGGGTCCGTGCCCAGCGCTGGTGCCCGCAGGCCGGCACTGGGGCTCGGTGAAGCGCTTCGCGGCTGCCGTGGGCTGCTCCCTGCTGGAGGCGCAGAAGGGGGAGGCAGAGGAGGCTGAGACGGTGACGGCCATGGCCCTGCTCTCAGTGGGTGCCGACCAGGGGGGCGGCGACCCCCAACCCAGGTACGGCCCCGGGGAGCCCCTGGCTGCACACGGGGACTCGCATGTCCTTGGGGGGGATGCGCGGGGTCACGTGTGTCCGTGGGGCTCTGCATGGAGCTGTGCGTGTTCTGGGGGGACAGACCCTTCCCCCCCCCGAGATTGCCATGTTCGCACCCTGAGGTCGCCTGGGGGTGACAGGGCTGTGCCCAGTGCCTCGGTTTCCCGGGCTGGGGCTGAGCACTGGGCCCCGCACAGGATGCGGCCCCGCTCAGACCCCCTCTGCCCCTGCCCAGGCCAGCGGAGGAGCCGATGGAGGCTGAGCCCGCGCTGTGACCCGGGCCCTCGCCGTGACCCCGGCCCTTGCCACGGCCAGGATTGTTTCCGTTTCCAAAAAAGCAAGAAACATCCAGAAGAGAAGAAAAACACACACAAAAAAATCACCTTAAAAAAAAACCACATAAAAAAACCCAAACAAAAAAAAAGACAAAAAAAAAAACGCAATGGAAGAAGCCGGGAGGAAAAACAGAAAAAAGAGGAAAATATTTTCTTTTTCTATTAAAAAGAGAAGAAAAACACAAAAAAAATCCCCCCCCGTCCTGTTGGACCCCAGCTCCACGCGGTGTTTGCAGTCATGTCTCTTGTGAAGCATCGGTTCCACCAGCACCCCTGCTCCTCCCGCCCCTCCGTCTGTCTGTCCGTTCGTTGGGTTTCCCACCGCTGCCCTGGGCACTCCCCCGGCCCTAGTGCGGCTCCTCTTTTTGTGTTTTTAGGGGGTTTTCCTTGTTTTCTCCCCATTTTGTTTTCCCCTCTCGTTCCCTCCCCGGCTCTGGCGTCTGTCCCATCCTGGGGGGAGGTGATGGGAAATATTTGTGCCTTTGATTCAGTCATTTTTATTTTAATGCCTTAATTTCCCTGCGAGTTTTGGGTTTTCTGAATTCTGGTTTTTTTCCCCCTTGGTGTCCCCATTGTGGAGGGGGGACATGGGGAGCAGGGGATGAGCTCCGTCCGCGTCCCTTTGTCACCCCGGATCAATGGGTGACGGATCCCAGCGCCTTCGTTGGGGTAAAACTTTGTCCATTCCTAAAAAGAGTGGAGAGAAAAAAAGGAAAAAGACAAAAAAGAAGAGGAAAAAACCCACTTTATCTTCCTGTTGCTTCACCAGCTGGAGGGGACTCGGAGCTATTTTAGCTTTAAAAGAGAGGAAAAGCCCACCCACGCCACACAAAGGTATATAATTTTATTACAGATGTATTATTTAATAGTATTTTTTTACCGGGCGGCCCCCGCCGCGGGTCCCAGGCTTAGGGGGGGACGGGGATTGCTCTGTGGTTTAAGTTATTCCAGTGGGGTCTGGGGTGGCTTTGGGGGAGCCACACACTGGGGCGAAGGTGGTAGAGATGGGGATTGAGGGCAATTCCCCTGTCGCCCCCCAAGCCCTGAGGGGACCCCAGCGTGGGGTGAGGGGTGGGAGGAGGGGGAGTCAGTGAGCGCTGCCGAGGCCTCTCTTGCCCTGGGCTGGTGCCCCCCCCCACACCCTGCCCCTGTTTCTGTTCTGTCCGCCCGCTCGCGCTCTCGATATGGGTTTCAGTTGAGTATTTTGTAAGATGTTACCGATGTTCGTCCTTGTATAAATACAAACTGTTTCTGGCAATACCCGCCGGTGCCCCCACTGCGTTTGTGTCCCCTTCCCCGTTCCCCTCCCGTCCCTGTGTCCCCTCATCCCATCCCTGTTGGAACAGAACCGATGTCCCCAGGGCTCTGTCATGGCCCCGCGTGCCTCAGTTTCCCCACCAACAGCAACAGGGCTGTGCCTTACCCATCCACCCATCGTGATGTTGGGGTGTAGCTGGACCAGCTGGCCATGGGAGCTCCACCCTACCTGTTAGCCCTGTCTTGGGGGTCCCCTTACCCCCTGCCCAGGCTGTGCCCATGTTTCCCCCCTCCCTTCAAAGCACTCGATCCCAGCAGGTTGGTAACAGTGCCTTTATTTGGCCAGAAACGAGGCAGGGGTGGATCCTGGTATGGAGGGGTTGTCCCATCTCCTCTCTGCCCCACAGCAGGAAACTGAACTGGGAGAACTGGTGCAAAGGGAAGCAGGTAGAGGCAGGGTTTGTTCTGACCCTTGAGGTGGGGGTGTCCCCCCCAGACCTGCTGGGGCACCCTCAGCTCTACCACCTGCCTGCCCCACATCTGGGGGAGTGTCCTTCTGCTCTGGGTTTAAAGAACTGGCCAGTGGTCCCAAAGGGGACAGGAGTGTCCCCCTGGCAGGTGCCCTTGTGGCCTGGAGCCACGTGCAACGGGCACAACTGAGGGCAAAGCCAGGAGGGACGTGGTAGGGGCTCCTACTGGGTGTGGGAAGAGCCCTGTGGGCGGAGGAGGAGGATGAGGAGCCGGGGCAGGAGCGATGCCACGAGCCAGGGCCCCGCAGCGTACTTGAGGAAGCTGGTGCCGTACCACAGGGTCGCGGTTGCTGGCTGCAGCAGGCGGTGCAGGCCCTGCATGGTGACCAGGGCCAGCACCGCACCGGCCAGGCGCTGACGGGGGTCCAGCCGCTGCCCCCCGTGTGGTGGGAAGGCCGCGGCCAACCCCAGGCCCAGGGCACTGCCCGCGTCGCGGCAGATCGAGGAGAAGGGCCGGGTGTCGAGGCGGAGCCAGGCGGGGTTGGAGCACCATTTGATGGCCAAGTGGATGGACCTGCGGAGAGGGGAGAGTGGGAACAGGGGCTCCTCGGGGGCTGCCCCCGCCAAAACGAGGGGCAGATCCCCGTGGCTGGACCCACTGCCGTGCCCTCACCAGTCGATGTTGATGCCGGCAGCGATCACCACGCTGTGCAGGGCCAGGGCGCCAAGCAGCAGGGCCAGCGCGGCCGCCACGAAGAAGTTTGGGGCACAGGCAACCGGGCTGTGAGCCTGCAACCCCCGGCCCAGGGCGGCACCTGCACGGCGAGGACAAGTGTGTTGGGGTACTGGGATGGACTGGGGAGCTTGAGGGGAGGGCGCCCCCAGCCCCACTCACCAGCCAGGATGCCTCCAACCACCTGATGGGGGAAGTGGGCAAGGACGAAGATGCGCGAGAGCCCCACAGCGAGCAGGAGCAGCACGTAGGCACCGAAGGGCACCAGCTTCACCGCCGCGCTGGAAGGCAAGGGGGGGGCTTGCTTGGTGCCGCCCGGCGCTGCACCAGGCACAGCAGGTTTGGCCTCGCTCCCCAGGAGGGACACGCAAAGCCCGGGTGAAGATGGCAAAGAAAAGCCGCTCGGTGGGGCAGGGCGTCTGTGGGGCTGCCAGGGCAGAGCTGTGCCCCCTCGGAGCCACACCGCTGGCAGGGGAAGGTGTCTCCCACCCTGCCTATCGAGAAGGGTCCCACACCACATCTCCAGCTTCCAAACGGTGCTGTGGAGGCTCCCGAGCTCTGGCTTCCCCACCCCAGGTCTCACCTTCTGGAGTGCCTGGACAGCAGCGTGGTCAGGGCGGTGACAAGTGGCCAGAGGGCTGCGCCCACGATCATGCAGTGGCCCGAGGGGCTCCCTGTGAAGGGAAGCAGGTGACACTGGACATGGGTACCACGTGCTCGCAGGAGAGCCGGGGATGCCGCTGGGCTCTGATGCCCTGCTGGCTGCCCACCATGGCCGGTTGGGGGCTCAGCTGGTGTCCCTGGAGGATAGTCGCCTGCCCAGACACCCAGGCAGGGATGTGGCTCCGCGGGCAGGGAGACCCCGCCGCCGGCAGACTCTCCCGTGGGTTCTCTGGCCCCGGAGCCGCGTGTGCTGTGCCAGCAGCCGTGGCGCCCAGCCCGCGCCCTGCTGCTCGCTTGTTTGCCGCGCTGCGAGGAGCTGAATGATGAATGGCTTTCCCGCTCGGCGCATCATGCCAGCCACAGTGTTCCCATCGGATGGGGCCTCCTGGCTCCTGCAGACCCTGCCTACAGATCCTGGGGCCTATGGAGGTGTGAGGGAAAGTTTTCAACCACAACTCACCAGGTCCCGTTTCACAGGAGATGGGGAACTGGCGCAGAGCAACCGGCTCCGTGCTGGCGAGCCCGGACTCATGGACCCACCAGAACGGGCGCTCCCCGAACAAGAACCTGGAGAGGAGAGAAACCACGAAACAGTGAACAGCCAAACGCAGCCCAGTGCCTTCTCCACCCATCCCTGTGGCTCTGATGGCTGAAGCTGGCAGCATGAGGGCAGGTTCCCTCCCAGTTCTTATGGTCTTTTTCTGCCATGAATGTCAGGTGATCTGCAGGAACTCCACATGCTTCACTGCCAAGCAGAAGCACAGAGCTCTGCCTGCCCACAGTTGTGTTTCTATTGCAAAAGTGCCATGGCCCAGCCCTTGGGCATCACCCGGCGCGAGGGACCCCGCGACACCCGTCTCTCTCCTCACCATTTGAGCACCACATTGAGCCACTCCGCCACCAGCCCGATCCACAGCACCGACACCCCCACCCTGCGGTCGAGGAAATAGGCGAGAGGGAAGCAGACAGTGAAGATGGATTTGGGCTCAGCCAGGGAGGTCACAGAGATCCAGAACTTTTCTAGCCAGGGCGGCCCAGCCTGCAGCACCTCTGCAAAGCGGATGCTGGCAGTGTACACGGCATCCATCACGCTGGGCTGGAGGGAGAGAGGCAGCATTGGAGCTCGGGCCTCGGCACAGCCTGCTTGACCAGCAGAGACCTTGGGAAGGGGTGGGAGGAGGCTCCCACAGCAGGTGTCACACTTCAGCTGCCTTCCCTGCTCCGTATGATCCTGAGGGACACCTTGGCATATGGTGCCAGTGCTGGCACGGCTCCAGGCAGCCTTTGGCCACCTAGAGTTTGCCTGCGAAGGATTCTGAACCTTTGCGTCCCGCCTGCGGCTCGGCAGCTCTGGGGTCAGCCATATCATGGACGGGAGCAGCGCCACAGGCACAGGACTGTCGGCTGAGGGGCAGCGCCCAGCAGGACCTCTACCCAGGGGTGCTCTGGGCTGACCCAGCTCGGGCTCAGTGTGGGAATGACGGGAGCAGTGGGGCTGCCCCACAGAGCCCTGGGGCTTCCCTCGGGCCTCCCTGAGGCCTCGTGGGGCTGCCCTCGGGGCTGGCACGAGGCCTCCTGGGAGCCTTCATGGAGCAGGACCGGAGCCTCCCTGGAACAGGCCCGGGGTCACCCTGAGGCCTGCACTGAGCAGGACCAGCGCCTCCCTGGGGTCTCCTGAGGACTCCGTGGGCGGGGGTCTCCCTGGGGCCAAGCTGAGACTTCCACAGCACAGGCCGAGTCTCCCCTCGCCAGGCCCAGGTGCCCAGGACGCTGCTGGCGCGGCCCCCTCCGCCGCCCGGGACGCCTTTGGGTGCCTCCCCCCACCGCGGAAGGGCCTGGGGTGCCCGAAGAGGGGGATCTTTCGCCAGGGCCGCCCCCCCTCGCGCCGCCCCCGCTCTCACCGCGCCTCTCCCGCCTACAGCCCCCGGCGGCCCCCGCGCCGCCGCCGCTACGGAGCCGCGCGAGGGACAAACAGCGGCGTGGTGCGAGGTGCCCGCGG
>JAUMJL010002023.1:0-41614 GCA_033558185.1 Dromococcyx pavoninus | reverse complement strand
GCAGAGGGGATAAGGGGAGAGAGGGGAGGGGGCAATGGGGGTCGGGGGGGCAAAGAGGATGAGGGGGAGAGCGGGGAGGGGGAATTGGGGGGGGGAGGATAAGGGGGGGTGGGGCAGGCAGTAGTGCTCAGAAACCCCCGCCCCCTCGGTCTTCGGGGGGGGTGTCAGCGGGGGGGGGGGAAGGGGTACGGGGGGGGCAGGAGGTGAAGGGGGGGGCGGGAGCGGTACGGGGAGAGAGAGGAGGGGGGATAAGGACGGGGTGAGGGGGGGGATTGCCAGTGTTGCATGCAGCACCGAATGCATCATCGCATGCAGGGTTGCAGGCAGGATTGTACCCAGCGTTGCAATGCAGCACTGCAGGCAGGGTCTGAGGCAGAATCGGAGCCAGCCTTGCATAGAGCACCGCATTCAGGGTCTTGGGCAGGATTGGACCCAGCACTGCAATGCTGCACAGCACACAGGGTCGTGGGCAGGATCGGAGCCAGCCTCGGATGCAGGATCGGAGCCAGCCTTGCATGCAGGATCGGAGGCAGCCTTGCATGCAGCACAGCACGCAGGGTCTCAGGCAGGATTGGAGCCAGTATTGCATACAGGATCGGAGCCAGCCTTGCAATGCAGCACCGCATTCAGGGTCGCGGGAAGGATTGGACCCAGCGTTGCAGTGCTGCACAGCACGAAGGGTCTCAGGCAGGATCGGACCCAGCCTTGCAATACAGGGTCGCATGCCAGGGTCGGAGCCAGAGTCGGAGTCAGGATCGCAGCCAGGGTCGCACGCACCGCCGCGGGCTCACCCTGCGGTAGAGGCCGATCCACACGTCCTCCTCCTCCTCCTCGTAGCGGCGCTGCCGCTCCGCGATGAAGGCTGCGAGGGCGCGGTGCTCCTCGGGGCCGTGCAGCGAGGCGAGGTGGCAGCCGCTGCACGAGGCCTTGCACCACGCCTGGCATCGAGGCCGGAGGTTGGGGCGGGGGGCGTGTATGTGGTGGTCTGGGGGTGCAGGAGGTGTGTGTGTGTGGGGGGGTAGTTTGGGGGTCCCCCAGCCCAGCACCCACCTGCGCCTCTCGCCAGGAGAGCTCCGAGGCGAAGTAGCCGTAGCAGCGCCGCCCCAGTACCAGCCAGCCCAGGGGGCAATCGCGGGGCTGCACCCAAGCTCCGGGCGCGGGGCGGGGGGCTGTGGGGTGAGGGGGGGGTGCTGGGAAACCCACACATCCCCACACACACCCGCCAGCTAAGGGCGGGAGGGAGGCAGCCCAGGGTGGGGGGCTCAGGGTGGTCAGGGGGTGCCGGGGATGCAGAGGAGCAGGCAGTTGTGGGGTGCAGGGGATGCAGGGGTCTGGGGGCGTGCAGGGTGTGCAAGGGTCTGGGGGTGCAGGGGTTTGAGGGGTGCAATGGGTGCAGGAGTCTGGGAGTGCAGGGGGGGCTTGGGGGTGCAGGAGGTGAAGGGATCAGGGAAGTGCAGGGGTCTGGGGGTGCAGGGGTTCAGGGGAGTAGGCAGTGCGGGGGCTGAGGGTGCAGGGGGATCTGGGGGGTGCAGGGGGTCTGGGGTTGTAGGGGGGGTCTGAAGGTGCAAGGAGGATAGAGGTCTGGGGGTGCGGGGGCGTCAGGGGGTACAGGGGTCTGAGGGTGCAGGGGACTGAGGGTGCGAGGGAGTCAGGGGTTGCAGAGGTCTGGGGGTGCGGGGGGGGGGTCTAGGGGTGCGGGGGTCCCACCTTGCAGCGCGGTGGGCCGGGCCAGCGCCCCCAGCAGGCAGAGCCTCAGGAGGTCCCATCCTGCCCTCCCTGCAACGGGGGGGGGGGGGGGGGGGGGGGGGGGGGGGGGGGGAGGGGGCGGGGGCAGCCTGGGAACCCCCTGCCCCCCCCCCCAGATTCCCTCCAGAACTCTTCTGCATCCCCTCCCCAGCACCTCTCAGCACCCACCCAGCACCCCAAGAGCCCCCTAGATCCCCCTAAGTATCCCTAACCCCCCCCCCAGCACCCTTTCGCAGCATCACCCCCCCCATCACTCACCCCCAGGACCCCCAGACCACCCAGAACTCCACCAGCACCACCCCCAGCACCGCCCCAGCACACCAAGGCTCCCTCCAGACCCCCCTTGCACCCCCCCGAGACCCTCCCATCTTCCCCCCACAATTATCCCCCAGCACCCCCTCCCCAGTATCCCCAGTACCCTCCCCCAGCACCCACCCAGTGCCTCCACGTCCAAGTTTGGCCCAGGACAGGGCCACCCCGACACCTTTAAAGGTCCTGGGGGAGGACAGGGGAGGGGACGGGGCAGGATGGGTGCCAGGGGGTGACACCCTGTGCTGGGGCACCCAGTGCTGGGAACTGGGCCAACTGGGAGGGATAGGGCACCCAAACTGGTGTGAGCACCCAGTGAACTTGTGTGAGCTCCCATAGCTCCAGTTTGAGCTCCCACAGCTCCCATTTGTGCACCAGCTCCAGTTTGAGCTCCCACATTACCAGTTTGAGCTCCCACACTTCCAGTCTGAGCTCCCACAGTTCCAGCTTGTGCACCCACATTATCAGTTTGAGCACCCATAGTTCCAGTTTGAGCACCCACATTTCCAGTTTGAGCACCCACAGCTCCAGTCTGCGCTCCCACACTTCCAGTCTGAGCACCCACAGCTCTGGCCTGAGCACCCAAAGCTCAGTTTGAGCACCCACAGCTCCAGTTTGTGCACCCACATTATCAGTTTGAGCTCCCAGATTTCCAGTTTGAGCACCTACACCACCAGTTTCAGCACCCACAGCTCCTGTTTGAGCTCCCACAGCTTCAGTCTGAGCACCTACATTTCCAGTTTGAGCACACACATTTCCAGTTTGAGCACCCACAGCTCCAGTTTGTGCATCCACATTTCTAATTTGAGCCCCCACAGCTCCAGTTTGAGCACCCACATTTCCAGTTTGAGCACCTACAGTTCCAGTTTGAGCACCCACAGCTCCAGTCTGAGCTCGCGGTGCCAGGGCCTGGCCTGGTGCCCAGCCCTCAGGATCAGATAAGGGTGCTGAGCTCCGCTGTGGCTCCAGGCACCCATCCAGCCCTGGCTCCGGACACGCTCCAGCAGCTCCTGCTCCCAGCACAGCACCCACAGGGGGTCCTGGGGGTCTCTCTGCACCCGGGGGGGGGGGGGTCCTGGTCCCAATCAGGGGATGCTTCGCCGTGGAGCTGGGACCCAGGACCAGTTTTTGGCCCCAATGCAGGGTCAAGGTGCAGGATGTGGCCCAAACTCATACAGCAGGGTGCTGGGTGCAGGGTGCTGGGTGCAGCGTGCTGGATGCTTGGTGCTGGTGCAGGATGTGGCATGCTGGGTCCTGGGTGCAGTTTGCTGGTGCAGGGTGTGGGGTGCTGGGTCCAGGGTGCTGGTGCAGGGTGCTTGGTTCATACTGCAGGGTGCGGGTACAGGGTGCAGGATTAAGGGTGCTGGATGCAGGATTAAGGGTACTGGTACAGGATGCAGGATGAGGGTGCAGGATGCTGATGCAGAATGTAGGGTGCTTGGTTAATACTGCAGGGTGCTGGTGAAGGTGCTGGTGCTGGTGCAGGGTGCTGGGTGCACGGTGCAGGGTGCTGGGTGCAGCCCAAGGCCTGTTTGCAGCCCGTGGCTGCCACGCCCCGCTGCACCCCAACAGCGCCCGGCGCGTGCTGGCACGGGTCAGCGGGCACCGGGCACCCCAACGGGGCGCCCCAATCCAGCACCCCAACCCAGCACCCCAACGGGGCACCCCAACCCTGCACCCCAACCCAGCACCCCAACCCAGCACCCCAACGGGGCACCCCAACCCTGCACCCCAACCCAGGACCCCAACCCTGCACTCCTACAGGGCACCCCAAACCATCACCCCAACCCTGCACCCTAACAGGGCACCCCAGTTTGGGGGTTCCCAACTTGGGCTGCCCTGTCGCAGTTTCGGGGTTCCAGTCCCAGGGTGCTCCATCCCAGTGTGGGTGTCCCCAGCCCAACGTGAGGGTCCCAGTCTCGGGGTGCCCCAGCCCAGTGTGGGGGACCCAATCGCAGGCTCCCCAGTCCGATATGGGGGTCCCCAGCCAATGTGGGTGCCCCCAACTTGGGGTCCCCAGCACGATGTAGGGGTCCCCAACTCGGGGGTGCCCTGTCCTGATGTGGGGGTCCCCAGCCCAATACGGGGGTCCCAACTTCGGGGGTGCCCTGTCCTGATGTGGGTGTCTTCTGTCCCAGTGTTGGGGTCCCAATCTCGGGGTTCCCTGCCCAATGTGGGGGTCCCCACCCTCCGGGGGGGTGTCACAGAGCGGGGAGGAGGGGGTGTCACACCAACATCTTTATTGAAGCAGGTCCAGACCGGGGGGGTCCCCGTTGCCCCCCAACTCACTGGGCGTTCGCAGCAGCCCCCCTACATCCGTGCCCCCCCCCCCAGATTTGGAGGGACGGGGCCCCCCCCTCATTTGCCCCCCGGGTGGTCGAAGAGCTCGGCGATGTCCAGCATGGTCCCATGGGAGAGAGGATGGGATGGGGGGAGTGAGGGTCTGGGGAGGGGGGTGTTAGAAAAGGGGATGGGATGGGGGTGTCCGATGGGAGAAGAGAGGGATGGGGAGGGTGGGGGGGCCGGATAGGGGAGTGGGAGTCCCGAGGGGGGGGTGGAGGGTGGGAAATGGGGGGCTGTGGATCCCAGAGGAGGGGGGTTTGGATGGGAGGGTGGGCGTCCTATGGGAGAGGGGTGGGATGGGGGAGGGAAATGGGGGGGATCCCATGGGAGAAGGGATCGGGTGGGGGGCTTGGGATGTCTCGAGGACTCCCCCCCCTCCCCGTTTTCCCTCTTCCTACAGTTTGCCCCCTCCCAGTCTCGGACCCCCCCCCAGTCTCTATCTCCCCCCCCAAATTGGGACCAGTCTCGCACTCCCCCCCCCAGTTCTCCCCCTCCCCCAATTAGCCCCCCCCTCATTCTGAGTGCCCCCAGTCTTGCCCTTCCCCTCCACTTTAGGACACCCCGGTGTGATATGGGGCTCAGCACCCACCTATAGGGGCGCAGCACCCACCTGTGGGACTCAGCACCCCTCTGTGGGACTCCACACCTCTCTGTGGGACTCAGCAACCCTCTTTGGGGCTCAGCACTCCTCTGTGGAAGTCAGCACTTGTGTGTGTAGCTCAGCACCCCTCTGTGGGACTCAGCATCCCTCTTTGGGGCTCAGCACCCCTCTGTGTGACTCCGCACCTCTCTGTGGACCTCAGCACCCATCTGTGGAACTCCACATCTCTCTGTGGGACTCAGCATCCCTCTTTGGGACTCAGCACCCATCTGTAGGACTCAGCACCCCTCTGGGGGACTCAGTAGCTGTGTGTGGGGCTCAGCGCCCAGTTATGGGACTCAGCACCCCTCTTTGGGGCTCAGAACCTCTGTGTGGGGCTCAGCGCCTGGCTTATCTGGGCTCTAATCTGCAGAACATTGATAAGGGAACCCCAATAACCAACGGCCCCCCAGGAAAGGAGAAGTCGGTAACGGTCAGGCCAGGGTCGGTGACCTTCGGCTGCTCTTGGGGACACATGGACAGGGGACACTCGGGAGGGGCAGGGGGACACCACCGGGGTGGCAGGAGAAGGTGGAACCAGGGATGTGGAGGTGGAACCAGGGATGCAGGAGGTGGAGCCAGGAAACCTTCCTGCCCTCCAGCCCATGGATCCAGGTTCTCCAGGTCCCTCTACACACCCTTCCTGCCCTCCAGCCCATGGATCCAGGTTCTCCAGGTCCCCCTGCAGTAGCTCTGATCCCAAAACCCACCCGGTGCCCCCTGCTCCCCTTTTACAAGGCGGGGGCCGAGGCTGGGTTTGGCCGTTGTTGTTGGTGGATCTTGACATGACCAAGACCAAGCGGGGACCTCTCCTCCTCTGTGGCCCTGGGTCAAGGCTCTGCACCCGGTTCCACCTCCAACATCCCTGGATCCACCTCCAACATCCCTGGTTCCACCTGCACCATCCCTGGTTCCACCTCTACATCACTGGTTCCACCTCCACATCCCTGGTTCCACCTCCAACATCCCTGGTTCCACCTCTACATCCCTGGTTCCACCTTCAACATCCCTGGTTCTACCTCCACCATCCCTGGTTCCACCTTCTCCACCCCTTTTCATCCCTCTCTGCCCCTTCCACACCCCAGTTTCTCCCCTCCATCACTTCCAGTCACCCCATTCCCTCCCACTCGGGTGTTCTGCACCCCCTGCCACCCCCCATGGTGTCCCCCTGCTCCTCCCGAGTGTCCCCTGTCCATGGGGATTCGTGTCCCCAGCACTGGCCAAAGGTCACCGACCCTGGTCCTCACTCCAAGAAGGCCCTGGAGGGGCTGGAGCGCGTCTGGAGAAGGGACCGGAGCTGGGGAAGGGTCTGGAGAACAGGGGTTGTGGGAGGGGCTGAGGGACCTGGGGAGGTTTGGTCTGGAGAAGAGGAGGCTGAGGGGAGACCTCATCCCTGTCCACAACTGCCTGAGAGGAGGCTGTGGTGAGTGGGGGGGTTGGTCTCTTCTCCCAAGGGACAGGAGATGGGATGAGAGGGAATGGCCTCAAGTTGCCCCAGGGCAGGGTCAGATTGGATATTGGGAGAAGTTCCTTCAGGAAAAGGTTGTCCAAGCCCTGGCAGAGGCTGCCCAGGGCAGTGGTGGAGTCTCCATCCCTGGAGAGGCTCAAAACCGTGCTGTGGTCCTGCTCCTGGTGTCCCAAGGACTCTGTGGACCCACTCCTGGTGTCTCCAAGGACTCTCTGGTCCCATTCCTGGTGTCCCCAAGGATGCTGTGGTCCCACTCCTGATGTTCCAAGCACTCTGTAGTCCCAATTCTGGTGTCCCTAGGACTCTCTGGTCCCACTGCTGGTGTCCCCAAGGACTCTGGTGTCCTTTCCTGATGTCCCCAAGGATGCTGTGGTCCATTCCTGGTGTCCCCAAGGACTCTTGTGGTCCTACTCCTGGTGTCCCTAAGAACACCATTGTCCCACTCCTGACGTCCCAAGGACTTTAGGGTCCACTCCTGGTGTCCCAAGGACTCTGTAGTCCCAATCCTGGTGTCCCCAAGGACTCTCTGGTCCCACTGCTGGTGTCCCCAAGGACACCGTTGTCCATTCCTGAGGTCCCCATGGGTGCTGGTGCCCCATAGGTGCCCCCGGGCTGAGCTGTGGGACCAGCCCAGAAGCTGTACTGGTCTCCGTGGTGTCACTGGGGTCACCTTGGCTGTGGTCAGAGGGGGTGGTGGGGGAAGTGGACACCGCAATAACGGCCTCCAACGCCCCCCCAGATCCAGGAAAGCAGAAGTGGCCGGGTTGGTTCCTCCACGCCGCGGCCATAAGAGCAGAGGAGGCTCCTCCAGGGCACAGACGGACAGACCGGGAGGGACAGTCGGACGTCACCCACCCAGAGACACCCAGAGACACCCAGAGACACCCAGAGACACCTCTCGGAAGCCACCGGTGAGTGCCTGCGCCATCCTTAACGTCACCGGGCGGGGACCCCGTGGGGTGACATTGCCTGGCCATGGGGTCCAGCACCCATCCAGAATCCACCCATGGGGCTCAGTGCCCATCCAGAACCCATGCACGGGGCTCAGCACCCATCCATAGGGTCCAGAAGCCACCCATGGGGCTCAGCACCCATCCAGAACCCATGCACGGGGTTTAGTACCCATCTATGGGCTCCAGAACCCACCCATGGAGCTCAGCACCCATCCATGGGGTCCAGCACCCATCCAGCCCCTACCCATGGGTCCCAGTCCCCATCCATATGTTCCATCCCCCCTGGCCTTGGCTCCCCCGCTCAGCACCCTCTCCCACAGCAGCAGGATGGGTGCCGGGTCCCGCTGTCTCCTGCTCCCTTGGCTGCTCCTCCTGGCGCTGCTGGGCCGGGGGTCCCTGGGAAGCCCCCTGGGACCCCCCCTGGGGGATGAGGGAGACAAAGGACTCACAGGTAATACCTCCATGGCAGCATCAGGTCTGGCTTTGATCCCTGATCCCAAATCCCTGATCCCTGACACCAAATCCTTGATCCCAAATGCCTGATTCTCAGTCTCTGCTCCCTCATTCCCCATCCCTGCTCCCTACTCCCAAATCTCTGATTCCAATCCCTGATCCCAAACCCTTGATCTCTGCTCCCTGATCCCAAATCCCTGGCTCCCAACCCATGATCCCTGATCCCCATTCCCAGATCTCCAATCCCCATTCCCAGATCTCCAATCCCCAATCCCTGTTCCCAAATCCCTGATCCCCTGTCCCTGATTCCCAATCCCCAATCCCTGATCCCCAGTAATCCTGGATCCTTAGTCTGCGATCCCTCTTTCCCAAAACCCTGATCCCCTCATCCCAAATTCCTAATCCCAACCCCCTGATTCCCAATCCCTGATCCCTGATCCCAGATCCCCAACCCCTGCTCCCCGCACCCCTTGGGTGGGGATGCCCCAGATTGGAGGTCCCTGAGTTGGGATGTCAACCATGGGGATGCCCCAGGTGGGGGTGTCTCCATATGGGGGTGTCCCTGTGTTTGAGGTGTGTCAGGTGGGTGGGTGTCCCTGACCGGGGGTGCTCCCATGGTTCCAGATACCCAGAACCCCCCCCTCCTGCACTCCCCGGTCCGATCGGTGAATTCGTGCCCCCGGAACTGGCTTTACCACCGCGGGTACTGCTACGGGTACTTCGCCCAGAGGAGGTCCCAGGGCGAGGCCGAGGTGGGTCCTGGGGGGCGGGGGGGGCTACCTGGGGGTGGGTGGGGCTGGGAGTTGGTCACTGGGGACACCCCAGGACCTTAGAAATGGCGGGGGGGGAGGGGGGTGTGGAGCCTGGGGAAAGCAACACAGATGTGGTGGGGAGGGCATCCCAGATGTGGTGGGAGGAGCGTCCTTGGTGTGGTGGGAGGAGCATCCCAGATGTGGCGGGGTGGGCACCCCAGATGTGGTGAGGAAGAGCACCTCAGATGTGGTGGGAGGAGCACCTTAGGGTGGCGAAGCCACCTCAGATGTGGTGATGAAGCCCCCCCTAGACGTGATGAGGCCACCCCCGGCATGGTTTTGGGGTCTCCGCATCCACCCACCCCCACCCCCGCGGCCGGGGGGGTGTCTCGGTGCCCGGTGGGTGCTGAAACCCCCTCTCCCCCCAGGAGGAATGCAACAGGTACGGCCCCAGCGGGACCCTGGCGTCCATCCACAGCTTGGGGGCCAGCAACGTCCTGGCCGAGTACCTGAGAGCGCAGAGGGACGGGTCCAACGTCTGGATCGGCCTCAAGGACGAGGAGCACGTAAGTGGGGGGCGGAGGGACACTGGCACACCCCCACCCCACCCGGAGCACCCACTGAGACCCCTCCCCCAAGCTGGGCACCCATTGAGATCTTCACCTGGGCACACACTGACCCCCAGCACCCGCTAACCCCCACCCTGAGCACCCACCGACCACGACCCACTGACCCCCACCTGGGCATACACTGACCCTCACCTGAGCACCCACCGACTACGACCCACTGACCCCCACCTGGGCACTCAATGAGATCTACATCTGAGACCCCCAGCACCCTCTGACGCTCTCCTCCTCCCCCGCCCCCCCCCTCCCCCCCCAGATCAGGCGATGGAAGTGGTCGGATCAGTCGCCCCTGGACTACGAGCGCTGGGACTGGGGGCAACCCAACAACCTGCGGGGCGACGAGTGGTGCGTGGTGCTGAAGGCGAGCACAGGTGAGAGGGGCCGGGATGTGGAGGGGGTGATGGAGGTGGAGGTGATGGAGGTGGTGGGTTGAAGGGGAGGGGGTGATGGAGGTGGGGGTGATGGAGGTGGTGGGGTGAAGGGAGGGTGATGAAGAGGATGATGGGGTGAAGGAGGGTGGTGATGAAGGTGGGGGTGATGGAGATGGTGGGGTGAAGGTGGGGTGACAGAGGGGGTGATGGGGGGGGTGGCAGTGGTAGGTGAGGGGGTGGTGGCAGGGCAGGGGGTGACTCTGTGCCCACCTTTTCCCCCCCCCCCCAGGTTTCCAGTTCTGGCACGACTTCCCCTGCCAGGACAGGTTCGCGTTCCTCTGCCAGCACCAGCTGTGAGGGGGGGAGCTGCACCCCAAAACCTCGCCCCCCTCTTCATGGTACCCCCACCCCCGCCGGACCCCCCCCCCAACCCCCCCAGTTTTATCCAATAAAGCTTGGCTTCAGCATCAGCACCCCCTGTCCTGGAGACCCTCTGAGCTGCGGACACCCCCTGCCTTGGGGTCATCCCCCTGGGGACACCTCCTGACCTGGGGACCCCCTGACCTGGGACACCCCGATTTGGAGACACCCCCTGCCTTGGGGGAACCCCCTTGGAGTCACTCCCTGCATTTCGATCACCCCCTGGGGACACCCCCTGACCTGGGAACTCCCCTTTCCTTGGGGACACCTCCTTAGGGACACCCCCTGACCTGCGGACACCCCGACCTGGGACACCCCCAGTTGGAGACACCCCCTGCCTTGGGGACACTCTCTTGGGGTCACCCCCTACCCCTGGGGACACCCCCTTGGTGACAGACCCTGCCTTGGGATCACCCCCCTGGGGACACCCCCTTGGGGACAGCCCTGCTTTGGGGAAACCCCCTTGGGGTCACCCCCTGCATTGGGGACACCCCTTGAGGGTCACCCCCTATCCCTGGGGACACCTCCTCGGGGACACCCCTTTATCTGGGGACATCCCCTGCCCTTGGGGACCCCCTTATTTGGGGACAGCGCCCCCTTTTTGGGGGACCCCCAGGCGCTGAGCCAGAGATGATGCGGGTCCTTTATTGGGGGGGCCCTTCTGGGAGTGCAGGTTTGGGGGTGCGGGATTTGGGGGTCCAGCCTTGCTGGGGTGCGGGTTGGGGGGTGCGGGTTGTGCTGGGGGAGCAGGTTTTGGGATGCAAGTTGAGGGTCCAAATGCAGTTGTGGGGTGCAGGTTTGGGGTGCAGTTTTGGGGGTCCAAGTGTAGTTTTGGGGTGCAGTTTGGGGGTGCGGGTTTAGAGGTGCAGTTTTGGGGTGCAAGTTGGAGTTGTAGATTTGGGGGTACAGGTTTGGGGTGCAGTTTGGGGGTACGGGTTTGGGGGTTCCACGCGTGCTGGGGTGCAAGCTTTGGGGTGCAGTTTGGGGGCACAGTTTGAGGCACAGATTTGAGGGTGCAGTTTTGGGGTGCAGGTTGGGGTGCCGGTTTGGGGGTGCAGGTTGGGGGTTCCATCTGCATTGGGGCGCAGGTTGGGGTGCAGTTTTGGGGTGCAGTTTGGGGTGCAGGTTTTCGGGTGCAGATTTGAAGGTGCAGGTTTGGGGTCTGTGGTGCAGTTTTGAGGTGCAGTTTTGGGGGTGCGGGTTGGGGATGCAGTTTTGGGGTGCAGTTTGAGGAGCAAATTTGAGGGTGTAGTTTTGGGGTGTAGGTTGAGGTGCAGGTTTGGGAGTGCAAGTTAGGGGTTCCATCTGCATTGGGGTGCAGTTTTGGGGTGCAGTTTTGGGGGTGCAGTTTTGGGATACGGATTTGGGGGTTCCACCCGTGCTGGGGTGCAAGCTTTGGGGTGCAATTTGGGGGTGCAGTTTGAGGCGCAGATTTGAGGGTGCAGTTTTGGGGGGGTTCCGTGCACATTGGAGTGCAGGTTGGGGGTCTGGGTTGCAGTTTCGGAGTGCAGTTCGAGGTGCAGATTTGGGGGTGCAGTTTTGGGATGCAGGTTTGGAGATGCAGTTTTAGGGTGCTGGTTGGTAGAGTAGTTTTGGGGGTGCAGTTTTGAGGTGCAGACTGGGGATCCGGGTGCAGGTTGGAGGTGCAGGTTTGGGGGTGCACTTTCGAGGGTGAAGTTTTGGGGTGCGGGTTTGAGGGTGCAGTTTTGGGGATGCAGGTTGGGGGGTGCAGGCTCGGGGTGCCGTTTTGGGGGTGCAGTTTTGGGGTGCAGGTTGGGGGGGAGCAGTTTTGGGGTGCAACCTCCCTATTCTGGCAGCTGGCACAGGAAGGGTTTCTTCTCCCCGCACGATTCCGTTCCCACGACATGAACTCTGCGGGAACGGGGGTGGGCGCTGAGTTGGGGGTGGGGGCTCCGGAGGGGTCCCCAAGCCGGTGTGGGTGTCCGGACTCGGGATGCTCCCCCCCCGCCCCCCCCGAGCCCCCTCTCACCCGCAGACTCCTCCAACGCAGCGCAGCGGTTGTCGGGGTCCTCCTCCCCCCCTCCGCGGGGGGGGCAGCGCTGGTCAGAGCCCCCCACCCACCGCCACCCCCGGCCCTGGGCGAGGGGGGGTGGTCAGCAGGGAGGGGGGTGTCGGAGGGGGGGTGTCGCAGAGATTCGGGAAGGGTGGGGGGAATAGGGAGGGGGCGGGGGGGGAGAGGTGGGGGAAGGGGGTGGAGAGAGGGGAGGGGGGAGATGGGGCGGCGTAGGGGGCAAGGGGCGGGGGTGGCAGAGGGGTTAAGGGGAGAGAGGGGAGGGGGCAATGGGGGTCGGGGGGGGCAAAGAGGATGAGGGGAGAGCGGGGAGGGGGGAATTGGGGGGGGGGAAGGGTAAGGAGGGTTGGGGCAGGCAGTAGTGCTCGGAGCCCTCCGCCCCCCGCCCCCTCGGTTTTGGGGGGGGTGTCCGCGGGAGGGGGGGGGCGGGCAGGAGGTGAAGGGGGGGCGGGAGGGGTACGGGAAGAGAGAGGAGGGGGGATAAGGACATGGTGAGAGGGGGGGATTGCCAGTGTTGCATGCAGCACCGAATGCATCATCGCATGCAGGGTTGCAGGCAGGATTAGACCCAGCCTTGCATGCAGCACTGCAGGCAGCGTCTCAGGCAGGATCGGACCCAGCCTCACATGCAGGATCAGACCCAGCCTTGCAATGCAGCACAGCACGAGGGTCTCAGGCAGGATCGGACCCAACCTTGCAATACAGGGTCGCATGCCAGGGTCGGAGCCAGGGTCGGAGTCAGGGTCGGAGCCAGGGTCGCAGCCAGGGTCGCACGCACCGCCGCGGGCTCACCCTGCGGTAGAGGCCGATCCACACGTCCTCCTCCTCCTCCTCGTAGCGGCGCTGCCGCTCCGCGATGAAGGCTGCGAGGGCGCGGTGCTCCTCGGGGCCGTGCAGCGAGGCGAGGTGGCAGCCGCTGCACGAGGCCTTGCACCACGCCTGGCAGCGAGGCCGGAGGTTGGGGCGGGGGGCGTGTATGTGGTGGTCTGGGGGTGCAGGAGGTGTGTGTGTGTGGGGGGGGGGGGTAGTTTGGGGGTCCCCCAGCCCAGCACCCACCTGCGCCTCTCGCCAGGAGAGCTCCGAGGCGAAGTAGCCGTAGCAGCGCCGCCCCAGTACCAGCCAGCACCCACGTTTCCAGTTGAGCACCCACAGCTCCAGTTTGAGCACCCACAGCTCCAGTCTGAGCTCGCGGTGCCAGGGCCTGGCCTGGTGCCCAGCCCTCAGGATCAGATAAGGGTGCTGAGCCCCGCGGTGGCTCTGGGCACCCATCCAGCCCTGGCTCTGGACACGCTCCGGCAGCTCCTGCTCCCAGCACAGCACCTGGCGCAGCACCCACAGGGGGTCCTGGGGGTCTCTCTGCACCTGGTGGGGGGGGGTCCCAATCAGGGGATGCTTCGTCGTGGGGCTGGGACCCAGGACCAGTTCTTGGCCCCAATGCAGGGTCAAGGTTGAGGGTGCTGGTGCAGGGTGCTTGGTTCATACTGCAGGGTGCTAGTACAGGGTGCAGGATTAAGGGTGCTGGTGCAGCATTCAGGATGAGGGTGCAGTTTGCAGGTGCAGAATGCAGGGTGCTTGGTTCATACTGCAAGGTGCAGGAAGTTGGGTGCTGGATGCAGGGTGCAGGATTCAGGGTGCTGGTGCATGATACAGGGTGCTTGGTTCATACTGCAAGGTGCTGGTGAAGGTGCTGGTGCTGGTGCAGGGTGCTCGGTGCACGTTGCAGGGTGCTGGGTGCAGCCCAAGGCCTGTTTGCAGACCGTGGCTGCCACGCCTCGCTGCACCCCAACAGCGCCCGGCGCGTGCTGGCACGGGTCAGCGGGCACCGGGCACCCCAACGGGGCGCCCCAATCCAGCACCCCAACCCAGCACCCCAACGGGGCACCCCAACTCAGCACCCCAACCCAGCACCCCAACGGGGCACCCCAACCCAGCACCCCAACCCAACACTCCAACCCTTCACCCCAACGGGGCACCTTAACTCTGCAACCCAACCCAGCACTCCAACCCAGCACCCAACCCAGCACCTCAACAGGACACCCTAAACTTGCACCCCAACAGGGGACCCCAACCCTGCACCCAACCCAGCACCCCAACCCAGCACACCAACATGGCACCCCAACAGGACGCCCCAACCCAGCACCCCAACCCAGCACCTCAACATGGCACCCCAACAGGGCACCCCAACCCTGCACCCCTACAGGGCACCCCAACCCAGCACCCCAACCCTGCACCCTAACAGGGCACCCCAATTTGGGGGTTCCCAACTTGGGCTGCCCTGTCGCAGTTTCGGGGTTCCAGTCCCAGGGTGCTCCATCCCAGTGTGGGTGTCCCCAGCCCAACGTGAGGGTCCCAGTCTCGGGGTGCCCCAGCCCAGTGTGGGGGACCCAATCGCAGGGTCCCCAGTCCGATATGGGGGTCCCCAGCCAATGTGGGTGCCCCCAACTTGGGGTCCCCAGCACGATGTAGGGGTCCCAACTTCGGGGGTGCCCTGTCTTGATGTGGGTGCCCCTGTCCCAGTGTTGGGGTCCCAATCTCGGGGTTCCCTGTCCCCCAACTCGCCCAGCACTGGGCGTTCGCAGCAGCCCCCCTAGATCCGTGCCCCCCCCCAGATTTGGGGGGCCGGGGCCCACCCCTCATTTGCCCCCCGGGTGGTCGAAGAGCTCGGCGATGTCCAGCATGGTCCCATGGGAGAGAGGACGGGATGGGGGAAGTGAGGGTCTGGGGAGGGGTGGGTGTTAGAAAAGGGGATGGGATGGGGGGGTCCGATGGGAGAAGAGAGGGATGGGGAGGGTGGGGGGGCCGGATAGGGGAGTGGGGGTCCCAGAGGAGGGGGGGGGGGGGATGGAGGGTGGGGAATGGGGGGCTGTGGGTCCCAGAGGAGAGGGGTTGGGATGGAAGGGTGGGCGTCCTATGGGAGAGGGGTGGGATGGGGGAGGGAAATGGGGAGGGGGTCCCATGGGAGAAGGAATCGGGTGGAACCTCCCAGTCTTGGACCCCCCCCAGTCTCTATCTCCCCCCCCAAATTGGGACCAGTCTCGCACTCCCCCCCCCCAGTTCTCCCCCTCCCCCGATTAGCCCCCCCCTCATTCTGAGTGCCCCCAGTCTTGCCCTTCCCCTCCACTTTCGGACACCCCAGTGCGATATGGGGCTCAGCACCCACCTATAGGGGCTCAGCACCCACCTGTGGGACTCAGCACCCCTCTATGGCACTCCACACCTCTCTGTGGGACTCAGCACCCCTCTTTGGGACTCTGCACCCCTCTGTGGGACTCAGCACCTCTCTTTGGGGCTCAGCACTCCTCTGTGGACCTCAGCACTTGTGTGTGTAGCTCAGCACCCATCTGTGGGACTCTACATCTCTCTGTGGGACTCAACACCCCTCTTTGGGGCTCAGCACCCCTCTGTGGGACTCAGCACCCCTCTTTGGGGCTCAGAACCTCTGTGTGGGGCTCAGCGCCTGGCTTATCTGGGCTCTAATCTGCAGAACATTGATAAGGGAACCCCAATAACCAACGGCCCCCCAGGAAAGGAGAAGTCAGTAACGGTCAGGCCAGGGTCGGTGACCTTCGGCTGCTCTTGGGGACACATGGACAGGGGACACTCGGGAGGGGCAGGGGGACACCACCGGGGTGGCAGGAGAAGGTGGAACCAGGGATGTGGAGGTGGAACCAGGGATGCAGGAGGTGGAGCCAGGAAACCTTCCTGCCCTCCAGCCCATGGATCCAGGTTCTCCAGGTCCCTCTGCACACCCTTCCTGCCCTCCAGCCCATGGATCCAGGTTCTCCAGGTCCCTCTGCACACCCTTCCTGCCCTCCAGCCCATGGATCCAGGTTCTCCAGGTCCCTCTGCACACCCTTCCTGCCCTCCAGCCCATGGATCCAGGTTCTCCAGGTCCCCCTACAGTAGCTCTGATCCCACCACTGCCATCCCAGCCATCTCCTCCTGGCTCCAGCACCCATGGAGGCGCAGGCAGCAGCGTGGCTGGTTGACCAAAGGTTGTTATCACAACCAAAACCAGGGTCTCTGTTCCCCCTCCAGCTCTCCATGTCTTTATCACCTCCACCATCTCCCCACAAAACCCACCCGGTGCCCCCTGCTCCCCTTTCACAAGGCGGGGGCCGAGGCTGGGTTTGGCCGTTGTGGTTGGTGGATCTTGACATGACCAAGACCAAGCGGGGACCTCTCCTCCTCTGTGGCCCTGGGTCAAGGCTCTGCATCCGGTTCCACCTCCAACATCCCTGGTTCCACCTCCAACATCCCTGATTCCACCTCCAACATCCCTGATTCCACCTCTACATCCCTGGTTCCACCTCCACATTCCTGGTTCCACCTTCTCCACCCCTTTTCATCCCTCTCTGCCCCTTCCACACCCCAGTTTCTCCCCTCCATCACTTCCAGTCACCCCATTCCCTCCCACCCGGGTGTTCTGCACCCCCTGCCACTCCCCATGGTGTCCCCCTGCTCCTCCCGAGTGTCCTCTGTCCATGGGGATTCGTGTCCCCAGCACTGGCCAAAGGTCACCGACCCTGGTCCTCACACCAAGAAGGCCCTGGAGGGGCTGGAGCGCGTCTGGAGAAGGGACCGGAGCTGGGGAAGGGTCTGGAGAACAGGGGTTGTGGGAGGGGCTGAGGGCCCTGGGGGGGTTTGGTCTGGAGAAGAGGAGGCTGAGGGGAGACCTCATCCCTGTCCACAACTGCCTGAGAGGAGGCTGTGGTGAGTGGGGGGGTTGGTCTCTTCTCCCAAGGGACAGGAGATGGGATGAGAGGGAATGGCCTCAAGTTGCCCCAGGGCAGGGTCAGATTGGATATTGGGAGAAGTTCCTTCAGGAAAAGGTTGTCCAAACCCTGGCAGAGGCTGCCCAGGGCAGTGGTGGAGTCTCCATCTCTGGAGAGGCTCAAAACCGTGCTGTGGTCCTGCTCCTGGTGTCCCAAGGACTCTCTGGTCCCACTGCTGGTGTCCCCAAGGACTCTGGTATCCTTTCCTGATGTCCCCAAGGACTCTGTGGTCCATTCCTGGTGTCCCCAAGGATGCTGTGGTCCATTCCTGGTGTCCCCAAGGACTCTTGTGGTCCTACTCCTGGTGTCCCTAAGAACACCATTGTCCCACTCCTGATGTCCCAAGGACTCTAGGGTCCACTCCCGGTGTCCCAAGGACTCTGTAGTCCCAATCCTGGTGTCCCCAAGGACTCTCTGGTCCCACTGCTGGTGTCCCCAAGGACACCGTTGTCCATTCCTGAGGTCCCCATGGGTGCTGGTGCCCCATAGGTGCCCCCGGGCTGAGCTGTGGGACCAGCCCAGAAGCTGTACTGGTCTCCGTGGTGTCACTGGGGTCACCTTGGTTGTGGTCAGAGGGGGTGGTGGGGGAAGTGGACACCGCAATAACGGCCTCCAACGCCCCCCCAGATCCAGGAAAGCAGAAGTGGCCGGGTTGGTTCCTCCACGCCGCGGCCATAAGAGCAGAGGAGGCTCCTCCAGGGCACAGACGGACAGACCGGGAGGGACAGACGGACGTCACCCACCCAGAGACACCCAGAGACACCTCTCGGAAGCCACCGGTGAGTGCCTGCGCCATCCTTAACGTCACCCAGGGAGGTCACCGGGCGGGGACCCCGTGGGGTGACATTGCCTGGCCATGGGGTCCAGCACCCATCCAGAATCCACCCATGGGGCTCAGCACCCATCCAGAACTCATGCACGGGGTTCAGTACCCATCTATGGGCTCCAGAACCCACCCATGGAGCTCAGCACCCATCCATGGGGTCCAGCACCCATCCAGCCCCTACCCATGGGTCCCAGTCCCCATCCATATGTTCCATCCCCCCTGGCCTTGGCTCCCCCGCTCAGCACCCTCTCCCACAGCGGCAGGATGGGTGCCGGGTCCCGCTGTCTCCTGCTCCCTTGGCTGCTCCTCCTGGCGCTGCTGGGCCGGGGGTCCCTGGGAAGCCCCCTGGGACCCCCCCTGGGGGATGAGGGAGACAAAGGACTCACAGGTAATACCTCCATGGCAGCATCAGGTCTGGCTTTGATCCCTGATCCCAAATCCCTGATCCCTGACACCAAATCCTTGATCCCAAATCCCTGATTCCCAGTCTCTGCTCCCTCATTCCCAATCCCTGCTCCCTACTCCCAAATCTCTGATTCCAATCCCTGATCCCAAACCCTTGATCTCTGCTCCCTGATCCCAAATCCCTGGCTCCCAACCCATGATCCCTGATCCCCATTCCCAGATCTCCAATCCCCAATCCCTGTTCCCAAATCCCTGATCCCCTGTCCCTGATTCCCAATCCCCAATCCCTGATCCCCAGTAATCCTGGATCCTCAGTCTGCGATCCCTCTTTCCCAAAACCCTGATCCCCTCATCCCAAATTCCTAATCCCAACCCCCTGATTCCCAATCCCTGATCCCAAATCCCTGATCCTTGTTCCCAGATCCCCAACCCCTGCTCCCCGCACCCCTTGGGTGGGAATGTCCCAGCTAGGAGGTCTCTGAGTTTGGGGTGTCCCGGGGGGGTTGTCCCAGGTGGGGGTGTCCCAGATCAGGATATTCCAGGTCAGGAGGTCCCAGGTGGGAGGTCCTTGAGTTGGAATGTCCCATATGGGGGTGTCCCAGGTGGAGGTGTCCCAGGTGGGAGGTCCCTGAGTTTCGGGTGTCCCTGGTGGGGGGGGTTCCAGGTCAGGATGTCCCAGGTGGGAGGTCCCTGAGTTGGAATGTCCCAGGTAGGGGTGTCCCAGGTCGGGATGTCCCAGGTTGGAGGTCCCTGAGTTGGGATGTGCCTGGTGGGTGTGTCCCAGGTGGGGGTGTCCCAGGTGAGAGGTTCCTGTGTTTGGGGTGTCCCTGGTGGGAGGTCCTTGATTTGGGATGTCCCAGGTCAGGGTGTCCCAGATCAGGATGTCCCAGGTCGGGATGCCCCAGGTTGGAGGTCCCTGATTTGGGATGTCCCCCATAGGGATGCCCCAGGTGGGGGTGTCTCCATATGGGGGTGTCCCTGAGTTTGAGGTGTGTCAGGTGGGTGGGTGTCCCTGACCGGGGGTGCTCCCATGGTTCCAGATACCCAGAACCCCCCCCTCCTGCACTCCCCGGCCCGATCGGCGAATTCGTGCCCCCGGAACTGGCTTTACCACCGCGGGTACTGCTACGGGTACTTCGCCCAGAGGAGGTCCCAGGATGAGGCCGAGGTGGGTCCTGGGGGGCGGGGGGGGATAACTGGGGGTGGGTGGGGCTGGGGGTTGGGCACTGGGGACACCCCAGGACCTTAGAAATGGCGGGGGGAGGGGTGTGTGGAGCCTGGGGAAAGCAACACAGATGTGGGTGGGGAGGAACATCCCAGATGTGGTGGGAGGAGCATCCCAGATGTGGTGGGAGGAACATCCCAGATGTGGTGGGAGGAGCATCCCAGATGTGGCGGGGTGGGCACCCCAGATGTGGTGAGGAAGAGCACCTCAGATGTGGTGGGAGGAGCACCTTAGGGTGGCGAAGCCACCTCAGATGTGGTGATGAAGCCCCCCCTAGACGTGATGAGGCCACCCCAGGCGTGGTTTTGGGGTCTCCGCATCCACCCACCCCCACCCCCGCGGCCGGGGGGATGTCTCGGTGCCCGGTGGGTGCTGAAACCCCCTCTCCCCCCAGGAGGAATGCAACAGGTACGGCCCCAGCGGGACCCTGGCGTCCATCCACAGCTTGGGGGCCAGCAACGTCCTGGCCGAGTACCTGAGAGCGCAGAGGGACGGGTCCAACGTCTGGATCGGCCTCAAGGACGAGGAGCACGTAAGTGGGGGGCGGAGGGACACTGGCACACCCCCACCCCACCCGGGGCACCCACTGAGACCCCTCCCCCAAGCTGGGCACCCATTGAGATCTTCACCTGGGCACACACAGACCCCTGAGCACCCACTGACCCCCACCTGGGCATACACTGACCCCCACCTGAGCACCCACCAACCACGATCTACTGACTCCCACCTGGGCACCCAGTGAGACCCCAACCTGTGCACCCACTGACCGCCCCACCTGGGCACTCACTGACCCTCAGCACCCACTGAGACCCCCAGCACCCTCTGACGCTCCCCTCCTCCCCCGCCCCCCCCCCCCTCGCCCCCCAGATCAGGCGATGGAAGTGGTCGGATCAGTCGCCCCTGGACTACGAGCGCTGGGACAGGGGGCAACCCAACAACCTGCGGGGCGACGAGTGGTGCGTGGTGCTGGAGATAAGCACAGGTGAGGGGGGCCGGGATGTGGAGGGGGTGATGGAGGTGGAGATGATGGAGGTAGTGGGGTGAAGGGAGGGGATGATGGAGGTGGAGGTGAGGGAGATGGGGTGAAGGAAGGGGGTGGTGAAGGGAGGAGGTGATGGAGGTGGAGGTAATGAAGATTATGGGGTGCAAGGGGAGGGGGTGATGAAGGTGGGGGTGACAGAGATGAGGGTGATGGATTTGGGGAGTGATAGAGGTGGGGGGATGAAGGTGAAGGGTTGAACGGGAGGGTTGATGGAGGTGGAGGTGGTGGAGATGATGGAATGAAGGGAGGTGGTGGTGAGGGTGGGGGTGATGGAGATGGTGGGGTGAAGGGGAGGGGGTGATGGGGGGTGGTGGGGCTGGAGTTGGGGTGATGGAGATGATGGGGGTGGCGAGGGGTGATGGAGGTGGGGACGATGAAGATGAGGATGATGGGCATGATGGGGTGAAGGAGGTGTTGGATGTGGGGGTGATGGAGATGATGGGGTGAAGGTGGGGTGACAGAGGGGGTGATGGGGGGGGTGGCAGTGGCAGGTGGACCCTGTGCCCACCTTTTCTCCCCCCCCCCAGGTTTCCAGTTCTGGCACGACTACCCCTGCCAGGACAGGTTCGCGTTCCTCTGCCAGCACCAGCTGTGAGGGGGGGAGCTGCACCCCAAAACCTCGCCCCCCTCTTCATGGTACCCCCACCCCCGCCAGACACCCCCCCCCACCCCCCCCAGTTTTATCCAATAAAGCTTGGCTTGAGCATCAGCATCTGAGCTGCGGACACTCCCAGCCTTGGGGTCACCCCCCTGGGGACACCCCCTGACCTGGGGACTCCCCTTTCCTTGGGGACACCCCCTTGGGGACATCCCCTGACCTGGAGGACACCCATTTTGGGGACACCCCCTGACCTGAAGACCTTGTGAGCTGGGGACACCCCAAGCTGGAAACACCCCCCTGTCTCGGGGACACCTCCTTGGGGACAGCCCCTGACCTGCGGACACCCTGACCTGGGACACCCTCTGCCTTGGAGACACTTCCTTGGGGACACCCCCTGACCTGGGGACCCCCTGACCTGGGACACCTCGAGCCGGAGACACCCCCTGCCTTGGGGAAACCCCCCTTGGGGTCACCCCCCGCACTGGGGACACCCCTTGAGGTTCACCCCCTATCCCTGCACGGGGACACCCCTTTATCTGGGGACACCCCCTGCCCTTGGGGACCCCCTTATTTGGGGACAGCGCCCCCTCTTTCGGGGACCCCCAGGCGCTGAGCCAGAGGTGATGCGGGTCCTTTATTGGGGGGGCCCTTCTGGGAGTGCAGGTTTGGGGGTGCGGGATTTGGGGGTCCAGCCGTGCTGGGGTGCGGGTTGGGGGGTGCGGGTTGTGCTGGGGGAGCAGGTTTTGGGGTGCAAGTTGAGGGTCCAAATGCAGTTGTGGGGTGCAGGTTTGGGGTGCAGTTTTGGGGGTCCAAGTGTAGTTTTGGGGTGCAGTTTGGGGGTGCGGCTTTAGAGGTGCAGTTTTGGGGTGCAAGTTGGAGTTGTAGATTTGGGGGTACAGGTTTGGGGTGCAGGTTTTGGGGGTACGGCTTTGGGGGTTCCACCCACGCTGGGGTGCAAGTTTCGGGGTGCAGATCGGGGGTGCTGGTTGGGGTCTGGGATGTAAGCTTGGGGGGGCAGTTTGGGGGGGCAAGCTTTGGGGAAGCAAGTTTTGAGGTGCAGTTTGGGGGTGCAGGTCTGGGGATGCAGGGTTTGGGGTGCAGATTTAGAGGGCAGTTTTGGGGAACAGGTTGAGGATGTAAGTTGGGGATCCGGGGTGCATTTTTGGGGTGCAGGTTTTGGGGTGCAGATTTGAAGATGCAGTTTTCGGGTGCAGGTTTGGGGTGCAGGTTTCGGGGTTCAGTTTGAGGGTGCAGGTTTGGAGTGCAGGTTTGGGGGGTACAGGTTTGGGGGTTCAGCTTTGGGGTGCAGTTTGGGGGTGCAGTTTGAGGCACAGATCTCAGGGTGCAGGTTGGGGTGCAGGTTTGGGGGTGCAAGTTAGGGGCTCCATCTGCATTGGGGTGCAGTTTTGGGGTGCATTTTCGGGGGTGAAGTTTTGGGATGAGGGTTTGGGGGTGCAGTTTTGGGGGTGCAGGTTTGGGGTTGCAGTTTTGAGGTGCAGGTTTGGGGGTGTAGTTTCAGGGGTGCCGTTTTGGGGGTGCAAATTTGGGGTGCAGGTTGAGGGGGTGCAGGCTCGGGGGGAAGTTTGTGGGTGCAGTTTCGGGGGTGCAGGTTAGGTGCGTGCAGGTTTGGGGGTGCAGTTTTGGTGTGCGGGTTTGGGGGTGCAGTTTCGGGGGTGCAGTTTTTGGGTGCAGGTTTGGGGGGTTCAGTTTTGGGGTGCAGGTTAGGTGCGTGCAGTTTCGGGGGTGCAGTTTTGGGTGCAACCCCCCCTATTCTGGGAGCTGGCACAGGAAGGGTTTCTTCTCTCCGCACGATTCCGCCTCCCACGACATGAACTCTGCGGGAACGGGGGTGGGCGCTGAGTTGTGGGGGGGCTCCGGAGGGGTCCCCAAGCCGGTGTGGGTGTCCGGACTCGGGGTGCTCCCCCCCCCCCGCCCCCCCCTCGCCCCCTCTCACCCGCAGACTCCTCCAGCGCAGCGCAGCGGTTGTCGGGGTCCTCCTCCCCCCCTCCGCGGGGGGGGCAGCGCTGGTCAGAGCCCCCCACCCACCGCCACCCCCGGCCCTGGGCAGGGGGGGGGGGGTGGTCAGCAGGGAGGGGGGTGTCGGAGAGAGGGTGGCGCAGGGATTCGGGAAGGTTGGGGGGAATAGGGAGGGGGCGGGGGGGAGAGGTGGGGGTGAGGGGGGTTGGAGAGATGAGAAGGGGGAAACGGAGGGGCGTTGAGGGGGCAATGGGGCCGGGGGGGCAGAGGGGTTAAGGGGAGGGGGAGAATGGGGGACAAGAGGGAGGATGGGGGGGGAGGTAGTGGTGCTCGGAGCTACCCACCCACCGCCACCCTCGGTCCTGGGGGGGCGGCGGCAGCGAGGGGGGGGGGCAGGTGGGGTGAAGGGGGGGGTCTGAGGGGCCGGGGGGGTAAGGGGAGAAAGGGGTGGAGGGATAAGGACGGGGAGAGAGGGGGGGTGAGAGGGGGGGTGAGGGGAAAGAGGGGGTTCAGCGGGGGGTTGAAGGGTGGGCGTAATGGGAGAGAGGGGCGGGGGAGATTGGGAGGGGATGAGGGAGTGAGGAGAGGGGGGAATGGGGGGCACGGGGTGTAAGGGGAGTGCGAGTGGGGCAGTGGAGAGAGGGGAGGGGGGAGACGGGGGGGCGTAGGGGGCAGAGGGGATAAGGGGAGAGAGGGGAGGGGGCAATGGGGGTCGGGGGGGCAAAGAGGATGAGGGGAGAGCGGGGAAGGGGGAATTGGGGGGGGAGGATAAGGGGGGGGTGGGGCAGGCAGTAGTGCTCGGAACCCCCCGCCCCCTCGGTCTTCGGGGGGGGTGTCAGCGGGGGGGGGGGGGAAGGGGTACGGGGGGGGCAGGAGGTGAAGGGGGGGGCGGGAGCGGTACGGGGAGAGAGAGGAGGGGGGATAAGAACGGGGTGAGGGGGGGGATTGCCAGTGTTGCATGCAGCACCGAATGCATCATCGCATGCAGGGTTGCAGGCAGGATTGTACCCAGCGTTGCAATGCAGCACTGCAGGCAGGGTCTGAGGCAGAATCGGAGCCAGCCTTGCATAGAGCACCGCATTCAGGGTCTTGGGCAGGATTGGACCCAGCACTGCAATGCTGCACAGCACACAGGGTCGTGGGCAGGATCGGAGCCAGCCTCGGATGCAGGATCGGAGCCAGCCTTGCATGCAGGATCGGAGGCAGCCTTGCATGCAGCACAGTACGCAGGGTCTCAGGCAGGATTGGAGGCAGTATTGCATACAGGATCGGAGCCAGCCTTGCAATGCAGCACCGCATTCAGGGTCGCGGGAAGGATTGGACCCAGCGTTGCAGTGCTGCACAGCACGAAGGGTCTCAGGCAGGATCGGACCCAGCCTTGCAATACAGGGTCGCATGCCAGGGTCGGAGCCAGAGTCGGAGTCAGGGTCGCAGCCAGGGTCGCACGCACCGCCGCGGGCTCACCCTGCGGTAGAGGCCGATCCACACGTCCTCCTCCTCCTCCTCCTCGTAGCGGCGCTGCCGCTCCGCGATGAAGGCTGCGAGGGCGCGGTGCTCCTCGGGGCCGTGCAGCGAGGCGAGGTGGCAGCCGCTGCACGAGGCCTTGCACCACGCCTGGCAGCGAGGCCGGAGGTTGGGGCGGGGGGCGTGTATGTGGTGGTCTGGGGGTGCAGGAGGTGTGTGTGTGTGTGTGGGGGGGTAGTTTGGGGGTCCCCCAGCCCAGCACCCACCTGCGCCTCTCGCCAGGAGAGCTCCGAGGCGAAGTAGCCGTAGCAGCGCCGCCCCAGTACCAGCCAGCCCGGGGGGCACTCGCGGGGCTGCACCCAAGCTCCGGGCGCGGGGCGGGGGGCTGTGGGGTGAGGGGGGGGTGCTGGGAAACCCACACATCCCCACACACACCCGCCAGCTAAGGGCGGGAGGGAGGCAGCCCAGGGTGGGGGGCTCAGGGTGGTCAGGGGGTGCCGGGGATGCAGAGGAGCAGGCAGTTGTGGGGTGCAGGGGATGCAGGGGTCTGGGGGCGTGCAGGGTGTGCAAGGGTCTGGGGGTGCAGGGGTTTGAGGGGTGCAGTGGGTGCAGGAGTCTGGGAGTGCAGGGGGGGCTTGGGGGTGCAGGAGGTGAAGGGATCAGGGAAGTGCAGGGGTCTGGGGGTGCAGGGGTTCAGGGGAGTAGGCGGTGCGGGGGCTGAGGGTGCAGGGGGATCTGGGGGTGCAGGGGGTCTGGGGTTGTAGGGGGGGTCTGAAGGTGCAAGGAGGATAGAGGTCTGGGGGTGCGGGGGCGTCAGGGGGTACAGGGGTCTGAGGGTGCAGGGGACTGAGGGTGCGAGGGAGTCAGGGGTTGCAGAGGTCTGGGGGTGCGGGGGGGGTCTAGGGGTGCGGGGGTCCCACCTTGCAGCGCGGTGGGCCGGGCCAGCGCCCCCAGCAGGCAGAGCCTCAGCAGCGCAGGAGGTCCCATCCTGCCCTCCCTGCAACGGGGGGGGGGGGGGGGGGGGGGAGGGGCGGGGGCAGCCTGGGAACCCTCTGCCCCCCCCCCCAGATTCCCTCCAGAACTCTTCTGCATCCCCTCCCCAGCACCTCTCAGCACCCACCCAGCACCCCAAGAGCCCCCTAGATCCCCCTAAGTATCCCTAACCCCCCCCCAGCACCCTTTCGCAGCATCACCCCCCCCATCACTCACCCCCAGGACCCCCAGACCACCCAGAACTCCACCAGCACCACCCCCAGCACCGCCCCAGCACACCAAGGCTCCCTCCAGACCCCCCCTTGCACCCCCCTGAGACCCTCCCATCTTCCCCCCACAATTATCCCCCAATAACCCCCTCCCCAGTATCCCCAGTACCCTCCCCCAGCACCCACCCAGTGCCTCCACGTCCAAGTTTGGCCCAGGACAGGGCCACCCCGACACCTTTAAAGGTCCTGGGGGAGGACAGTGCTGGGAACTGGGCCAACTGAGAGGGATAGGGCACCCAAACTGGTGTGAGCACCCAGTGAACTTGTGTGAGCTCCCATAGCTCCAGTTTGAGCTCCCACAGCTCCCATTTGTGCACCAGCTCCAGTTTGAGCTCCCACATTACCAGTTTGAGCTCCCACACTTCCAGTCTGAGCTCCCACAGTTCCAGCTTGTGCACCCACATTATCAGTTTGAGCACCCATAGTTCCAGTTTGAGCACCCACATTTCCAGTTTGAGCACCCACAGCTCCAGTCTGCGCTCCCACACTTCCAGTCTGAGCACCCACAGCTCTGGCCTGAGCACCCAAAGCTCAGTTTGAGCACCCACAGCTCCAGTTTGTGCACCCACATTATCAGTTTGAGCTCCCAGATTTCCAGTTTGAGCACATACACCACCAGTTTCAGCACCCACAGCTCCTGTTTGAGCTCCCACAGCTTCAGTCTGAGCACCTACATTTCCAGTTTGAGCACACACATTTCTAATTTGAGCCCCCACAGCTCCAGTTTGAGCACCCACATTTCCAGTTTGAGCACCTACAGCTCCAGTCTGCACTCCCACACTTCCAGTCTGAGCACCCACAGCTCTGGCTTGAGCACCCAAAGCTCAGTTTGAGCACCCACAGCTGCAGTTTGAGCACCCACAGCTCCAGTTTGAGCACCTACATTTCCAGTTTGAGCACCCACAGCTCCAGTCTGAGCTCGTGGTGCCAGGGCCTGGCCTGGTGCCCAGCCCTCAGGATCAGATAAGGGTGCTGAGCTCCGCTGTGGCTCCGGGCACCCATCCAGCCCTGGCTCCGGACACGCTCCAGCAGCTCCTGCTCCCAGCACAGCACCCACAGGGGGTCCTGGGGGTCTCTCTGCACCCGGGGGGGGGGGTCCTGGTCCCAATCAGGGGATGCTTTGCTGTGGAGCTGGGACCCAGGACCAGTTTTTGGCCCCAATGCAGGGTCAAGGTGCAGGATTAGGCCCAAACTCATACAGCAGGGTGCTGGGTGCAGGGTGCTGGGTGCAGCGTGCTGGATGCTTGGTGCTGGTGCAGGATGTGGCATGCTGGGTCCTGGGTGCAGTTTGCTGGTGCAGGGTGTGGGGTGCTGGGTCCAGGGTGCTGGTGCAGGGTGCTTGGTTCATACTGCAGGGTGCGGGTACAGGGTGCAGGATTAAGGGTGCTGGATGCAGGATTAAGGGTACTGGTACAGGATGCAGGATGAGGGTGCAGGATGCTGATGCAGAATGTAGAGTGCTTGGTTCATACTGCAGGGTGCTGGTGCAGGATTTAGGGTGCTTGGTTCATACTGCAGGGTGCTGGTGAAGGTGCTGGTGCTGGTGCTGGTGCAGGGTGCTGGGTGCACGTTGCAGGGTGCTGGGTGCAGCCCAAGGCCTGTTTGCAGCCCGTGGCCGCCACGCCCCGCTGCACCCCAACAGCGCCCGGCGCGTGCTGGCACGGGTCAGCGGGCACCGGGCACCACAACCCAGCACCCTAACGGGGCACCTTAACTCTGCACCCCAACCCAGCACCCCAACCCTGCACCCTAACAGGGCACCCCAATTTGGGGGTTCCCAACTTGGGCTGCCCTGTCCCAGTTTGGGGGTTCCAGTCCCAGGGTGCTCCATCCCAGTGTGGGTGTCCCCAGCCCAACGTGAGGGTCCCAGTCTCGGGGTGCCCCAGCCCAGTGTGGGGGTCCCAATCGCAGGGTCCCCAGTCCGATATGGGGGTGCCCAGCCCAATGTGGGTGCCCCCAACTTGGGGTTCCCAGCCCAATACGGGGGTCCCAACCTCGGGGGTGCCCTGACCTGATGTGGGTGCCCCTGTCCCAGTGTTGGGGTCCCAATCTCGGGGTTCCCTGCCCAATGTGGGGGTCCCCACCCTCCGGGGGGGGGTCACAGAGCGGGGAGGAGGGGGTGTCACACCAACATCTTTATTGAAGCAGGTCCAGACCGGGGGGGTCCCCGTTGCCCCCCAACTCGCCCAGCACTGGGCGTTTGCAGCAGCCCCCCTAGATCCATGCCCCCCCCCCCAGATTTGGGGGGACGGGGCCCCCCCCTCATTTGCCCCCCGGGTGGTCGAAGAGCTCGGCGATGTCCAGCATGGTCCCATGGGAGAGAGGATGGGATGGGGGGAGTGAGGGTCTGGGGAGGGGGGGTGTTAGAAAAGGGGATGGGATGGGGGGGTCCGATGGGAGAAGAGAGGGATGGGGAGGGGGGGGGGGCCGGATAGGGGAGTGGGGGTCCCGAGGGGGGGGTGGAGGGTGGGGAATGGGGGGCTGTGGATCCCAGAGGAGGGGGGTTTGGATGGGAGGGTGGGCGTCCTATGGGAGAGGGGTGGGATGGGGGAGGGAAATGGGGGGGATCCCATGGGAGAAGGGATTGGGTGGGGGGCTTGGGATGTCTCGAGGACTCCCCCCCCTCCCCGTTTTCCCTCTTCCTACAGTTTGCCCCCTCCCAGTCTCGGACCCCCCCCCCAGTCTCTACCTCCCCCCCCAAATTGGGGCCAGTCTCGCACTCCCCCCCCCAGTTCTCCCCCTCCCCCAATTAGCCCCCCCCTCATTCTGAGTGCCCCCAGTCTTGCCCTTCCCCTCCATTTTGGGACACCCCGGTGCGATATGGGGCTCAGCACCCACCTATAAGGGCTCAGCACCCACCTGTGGGACTCAGCACCCCTCTGTGGGACTCAGCACCTCTCTGTGGGACTCAGCACCCCTCTTTTCGGCTCAGCACATATGTGTGTAGCTCAGCACCTCTCTGTGGGACTCTGCACCCATCTGTGGGACTCCACATCTCTCTGTGGGACTCAGCACCCCTCTTTGGGGCTCAGCACCCATCTGTGGGACTCAGCACCCCTCTGGGGGACTCAGTAGCTGTGTGTGGGGCTCAGCGCCCAGTTATTGGGCTCAGCACCCCTCTTTTCGGCTCAGCACCTGTGTGTGGGGCTCAGCACCTGGCTTATCTGGGCTCTAATCTGCAGAACATTGATAAGGGAACCCCAATAACCAACGGCCCCCCAGGAAAGGAGAAGTCGGTAACGGTCAGGCCAGGGTCGGTGACCTTCGGCTGCTCTTGGGGACACGTGGACAGGGGACACTCGGGAGGGGCAGGGGGACACCACCGGGGTGGCGGGAGAAGGTGGAACCAGGGATGCAGGAGGTGGAACCAGGGAAACTTCCTGCCGTCCAGCCCATGGATCCTGGTTCTCCAGGTCCCTCTGCACACCCTTCCTGCCCTCCAGCCCATGGATCCAGGTTCTCCAGGTCCCTCTGCACACCCTTCCTGCCCTCCAGCCCATGGATCCAGGTTCTCCAGGTCCCCCTACAGTAGCTCTGATCCCACCACTGCCATCCCAGCCATCTCCTCCTGGCTCCAGCACCCATGGAGGCGCAGGCAGCGGTGTGGCCGGTTGACCAAAGGTTGGTCATCACAACCAAAACCAGGGTCTCTGTTCCCCCTCCAGCTCTCCATGTCTTTATCACCTCCACCATCTCCCCACAAAACCCACCCGGTGCCCCCTGCTCCCCTTTCACAAGGCGGGGGCCGAGGCTGGGTTTGGCCGTTGTGGTTGGTGGATCTTGACATGACCAAGACCAAGCGGGGACCTCTCCTCCTCTGTGGCCCTGGGTCAAGGCTCTGCACCCGGTTCCACCTCCAACATCCCTGGTTCCACCTCCAACATCCCTGGTTCCACCTCTACATCCCTGGTTCCACCTCCACATTCCTGGTTCCACCTTCTCCACCCCTTTTCATCCCTCTCTGCCCCTTCCACACCCCAGTTTCTCCCCTCCATCACTTCCAGTCACCCCATTCCCTCCCAGCCGGGTGTTCTGCACCCCCTGCCACCCCCCATGGTGTCTTCCTGCTCCTCCCGAGTGTCCTCTGTCCATGGGGATTCGTGTCCCCAGCACTGGCCAAAGGTCACCGACCCTGGTCCTCACTCCAAGAAGGCCCTGGAGGGGCTGGAGCGCGTCTGGAGAAGGGACCGGAGCTGGGGAAGGGTCTGGAGAACAGGGACTGTGGGAGGGGCTGAGGGACCTGGGGGGGTTGGTCTGGAGAAGAGGAGGCTGAGGGGAGACCTCATCCCTGTCCACAACTGCCTGAGAGGAGGCTGTGGGGAGGGAGGGTTGGTCTCTTCTCCCAAGGGACAGGAGATGGGATGAGAGGGAATGGCCTCAAGTTGCCCCAGGGCAGGGTCAGATTGGATATTGGGAGAAGTTCCTTCAGGAAAAGGTTGTCCAAGCCCTGGCAGAGGCTGCCCAGGGCAGTGGTGGAGTCTCCATCCCTGGAGAGGCTCAAAACCGTGCTGTGGTCCTGCTCCTGGTGTCCCAAGGACTCTGTGGACCCACTCCTGGTGTCCCCAAGGACACTGTTGTCCCATTCCTGATGTCCCCAAGGACACTGCTGTCCCACTCCTGATGTCCCATGGACTCTGTGGTCCATTCCTGGCGTCCCCAATTACTCTGTGGTCCTACTCCTGGTGTCCCAAGGACTCTGGTGTCCCACTCCTGATGTCCCAAGGACTCTGTAGTCCCAATCCTGGTGTCCCCAAGGACTCTCTGGTCCCACTGCTGGTGTCCCCAAGGACTCTGTTGTCCATTCCTGAGGTCCCCATGGGTGCTGGTGCCCCATAGGTGCCCCCGGGCTGAGCTGTGGGACCAGCCCAGAAGCTGTACTGGTCTCCGTGGTGTCACTGGGGTCACCTTGGTTGTGGTCAGAGGGGGTGGTGGGGGAAGTGGACACCGCAATAACGGCCTCCAACGCCCCCCCAGATCCAGGAAAGCAGAAGTGGCCGGGTTGGTTCCTCCACGCCGCGGCCATAAGAGCAGAGGAGGCTCCTCCAGGGGACAGACGGACAGACCAGGAGGGACAGACGGACGTCACCCACCCAGAGACACCCAGAGACACCTCTCGGAAGCCACCGGTGAGTGCCTGCGCCATCCTTAACGTCACCCAGGGGGGTGACTGGGCGGGGACCCCGTGGGGTGACATTGCCTGGCCATGGGGTCCAGCACCCATCCAGAACCCACCCATGGGGCTCAGCATCCATCCAGAACCCATGCACAGGGCTCAGCACCCATCCATAGGGTCCAGAAGCCAGCCATGGGGCTCAGCACCCATCCAGAACTCATGCACGGGGTTCAGCACCCATCCATGGGGTCCAGAAGCCACCCATGGAGCTCAGCACCCATCCATGGGCTCCAGAACCCACCCATGGGGCTCAGCACCCATCCATGGGGTCCAGCACCCGTCCAGCCCCTACCCATGGGTCCCAGTCCCCATCCATATGTTCCATCCCCCCTGGCCTTGGCTCCCCTGCTCAGCACCCTCTCCCACAGCGGCAGGATGGGTGCCGGGTCCCGCTGTCTCCTGCTCCCTTGGCTGCTCCTCCTGGCGCTGCTGGGCCGGGGGTCCCTGGGAAGCCCCCTGGGACCCCCCCTGGGGGCCGAGGGAGGCGGAGGACTCACAGGTAATACCTCCATGGCAGCATCAGGTCTGGCTTTGATCCCTGATCCCAAATCCCTGATCCCTGACACCAAATCCTGGATCCCAAATCTCTGATTCCCAGTCTCTGCTCCCTCATTCCCAATCCCTGCTCCCTACTCCCAAATCTCTGATTCCAATCCCTGATCCCAAACCCTTGATCTCTGCTCCCTGATCCCAAATCCCTGGCTCCCAACCCATGATCCCTGATCCCCATTCCCAGATCTCCAATCCCCATTCCCAGATCTCCAATCCCCAATCCCTGTTCCCAAATCCCTGATCCCCTGTCCCTGATTCCCAATCCCCAATCCCTGATCCCCAGTAATCCTGGATCCTCAGTCTGCGATCCCTCTTTCCCAAAACCCTGATCCCCTCATCCCAAATTCCTAATCCCAACCCCCTGATTCCCAATCCCTGATCCCAAATCCCTGATCCTTGTTCCCAGATCCCCAACCCCTGCTCCCCGCACCCCTTGGGTGGGGATGCCCCAGATTGGAGGTCCCTGATTTGGGATGTCCCCCATGGGGATGCCCCAGGTGGGGGTGTCTCCATATGGGGGTGTCCCTGTGTTTGAGGTGTGCCAGGTGGGTGGGTGTCCCTGACCGGGGGTGCTCCCATGGTTCCAGATACCCAGAACCCCCCCCTCCTGCACTCCCCGGTCCGATCGGTGAATTCGTGCCCCCGGAACTGGCTTTACCACCGCGGGTACTGCTACGGGTACTTCGCCCAGAGGAGGTCCCAGGGCGAGGCCGAGGTGGGTCCTGGGGGGCAGGGGGGGGCTACCTGGGGGTGGGTGGGGCTGGGGGTTGGGCACTGGGGACACCCCAGGACCTTAGAAATGGCGGGGGGGAGGGGGGTGTGGAGCCTGGGGAAAGCAACACAGATGTGGTTGGGAGGGCATCCCAGATGTGGTGGGAGGAGAGTCCTTGGTGTGGTGGGAGGAGCATCCGAGATGTGGCGAGGTGGGCACCCCAGATGTGGTGAGGAAGAGCACCTCAGCTGTGGTGGGAGGAGCAACTTAGGGTGGCGAAGCCACCTCAGATGTGGTGATGAAGCCCCCCCTAGACGTGATGAGTCCACCCCAGGCGTGGTTTTGGGGTCTCCGCATCCACCCACCCCCACCCCCGCGGCCGGGGGGGGGTGTCTCGGTGCCCGGTGGGTGCTGAAACCCCCTCTCCCCCCAGGAGGAATGCAACAGGTACGGCCCCAGCGGGACCCTGGCGTCCATCCACAGCTTGGGGGCCAGCAACGTCCTGGCCGAGTACCTGAGAGCGCAGAGGGACGGGTCCAACGTCTGGATCGGCCTCAAGGACGAGGAGCACGTAAGTGGGGGGCGGAGGGACACTGGCACACCCCCACCCCACCCGGAGCACCCACTGAGACCCCTCCCCCAAGCTGGGCACCCATTGAGATCTTCACCTGGGCACACACTGACCCCCAGCACCCGCTAACCCCCACCCTGAGCACCCACCGACCCCCACCTGGGCATACACTGACCCTCACCTGAGCACCCACCGACCACGACCCACTGACCCTCACCTGGGCACCCACTGAGACCCCCACCTGAGTACCCACTGACCCTCACCTGAGCACCCACCGACCACGACCCACTGACCCCCACCTGGGCACTCATTGAGATCTACATCTGAGACCCCCAGCACCCTCTGACGCTCCCCTCCTCCCCCGCCCCCCCCCCTCCGCCCCCCAGATCAGGCGATGGAAGTGGTCGGATCAGTCACCCCTGGACTACGAGCGCTGGGACAGGGGGCAACCCAACAACCTGCGGGGCGACGAGTGGTGTGTGGTGCTGAAGGCGAGCACAGGTGAGGGGGGCCGGGATGTGGAGGGGGTGATGGAGGTGGAGGTGATGGAGGTGGAGGGGTGAAGGGGAGGGGGTGATGGAGGTGGGGGTGATGGAGGTAGAGGTGAGGGAGATGGGATGAAGGAAGGGGGTGATGAAGGTGGGGGTGATGGAGATGGAGGTGATGGAGGTGGAGATGGTGGGGTGAAGGGGAGGGGGTGATGAAGGTGGGAGTGACAGAGATGAGGGTGATGGATTTGGGGGGTGATAGAAGTGGGGGAATGGAGGTTAAGGGGTGAAGGGGAGGGGGTGATGGAGGTGGAGCTGAAGGGAGGGGGTGATGGAGGTGGAGGTGGTGGAGATGATGGGGTGAAGGGGAAAGGGGTGATGAAAATGGGGGTGATGAAGATGATGGGGTGAAGGGGTGAAGGGGAGGGGGTGATGAAAGCAGGGGGTGATGGAGGTGGGTGTGATGGAGATGATGGGGTGAAGGGAGGGGTGATGGGGATGATGAAGGTGGGGGTGATGGAGGTGGAGGTGAAGGGAGAGGGTGATGGAGGTGGAGGTGATGAAGATGATGGGGTGAAGGGAGGGTGGTGAAGAGGATGATGGGGTGAAGGAGGGTGGTGATGAAGGTGGGGGTGATGGAGATGGTGGGGTGAAGGTGGGGTGACAGAGGGGGTGATGGGGGGGTGGCTGTGGCAGGTGGGGGGGTGGTGGCAGGGCAGGGGGTGACTCTGTGCCCACCTTTTCCCCCCCCCCCAGGTTTCCAGTTCTGGCACGACTTCCCCTGCCAGGACAGGTTCGCGTTCCTCTGCCAGCACCAGCTGTGAGGGGGGGAGCTGCACCCCAAAACCTCGCCCCCCTCTTCATGGTACCCCCACCCCCGCCGGACCCCCCCCCCCAACCCCCCCAGTTTTATCCAATAAAGCTTGGCTTCAGCATCAGCACCCCCTGTCCTGGAGACCCTCTGAGCTGCGGACACCCCCTGCCTTGGGGTCATCCCCCTGGGGACACCTCCTGACCTGGGGACCCCCTGACCTGGGACACCCCGATTTGGAGACACCCCCTGCCTTGGGGGAACCCCCTTGGAGTCACTCCCTGCATTTCGATCACCCCCTGGGGACACCCCCTGACCTGGGAACTCCCCTTTCCTTGGGGACACCTCCTTAGGGACACCCCCTGACCTGCGGACACCCCGACCTGGGACACCCCCAGTTGGAGACACCACACCCCCAGTTGGAGACACCCCCTGCCTTGGGGACACTCTCTTGGGGTCACCCCCTACCCCTGGGGACACCCCCTTGGTGACAGACCCTGCCTTGGGATCACCCCCGTGGGGACACCCCCTTGGGGACAGCCCTGCTTTGGGGGAAACCCCCTTGGGGTCACCCCCTGCACTGGGGACACCCCTTGAGGGTCACCCCCTATCCCTGGGGACACCTCCTCGGGGACACCCCTTTATCTGGGGACACCCCCTGCCCTTGGGGACTCCCTTATTTGGGGACAGCGCCCCCTTTTTGGGGGACCCCCAGGCGCTGAGCCAGAGATGATGCGGGTCCTTTATTGGGGGGGCCCTTCTGGGAGTGCAGGTTTGGGGGTGCGGGATTTGGGGGTCCAGCCTTGCTGGGGTGCGGGTTGGGGGGTGCGGGTTGTGCTGGGGGAGCAGGTTTTGGGATGCAAGTTGAGGGTCCAAATGCAGTTGTGGGGTGCAGGTTTGGGGTGCAGTTTTGGGGGTCCAAGTGTAGTTTTGGGGTGCAGTTTGGGGGTGCGGGTTTAGAGGTGCAGTTTTGGGGTGCAAGTTGGAGTTGTAGATTTGGGGGTACAGGTTTGGGGTGCAGTTTTGGGGTACGGGTTTGGGGGTTCCACGCGTGCTGGGGTGCAAGCTTTGGGGTGCAGTTTGGGGGCACAGTTTGAGGCACAGATTTGAGGGTGCAGTTTTGGGGTGCAGGTTGGGGTGCCGGTTTGGGGGTGCAGGTTGGGGGTTCCATCTGCATTGGGGCGCAGGTTGGGGTGCAGTTTTGGGGTGCAGTTTGGGGGTGCAGGTTTTGGGGTGCAGTTTGAGGAGCAAATTTGAGGGTGTAGTTTTGGGGTGCAGGTTGAGGTGCAGGTTTGGGAGTGCAAGTTAGGGGTTCCATCTGCATTGGGATGCAGTTTTGGGATACGGGTTTGTGAGTTCCACCCGTGCTAGGGTGCAAGCTTTGGGGTGCAATTTGGGGGTGCAGTTTGAGGCGCAGATTTGAGGGTGCAGTTTAGGGGGGGTTCCGTGCACATTGGAGTGCAGGTTGGGGGTCTGGGTTGCAGTTTCGGGGTGCAGTTCGAGGTGCAGATTTGGGGGTGCAGTTTTGGGATGCAGGTTTGGAGATGCAGTTTTAGGGTGCTGGTTGGTAGAGTAGTTTTGGGGGTGCAGTTTTGAGGTGCAGACTGGGGATCCGGGTGCAGGTTGGAGGTGCAGTTTTGGGTTGCAGGTTTGGGGGTGCACTTTCGGGGGTGCAGTTTTAGGGTGCCGGTTTGGGGAGGCAGATTTGGGGTGCACTTTTGGCGGTGCACTTTCGGGGGTGAAGTTTTGGGGTGCGGGTTTGGGGGTGCAGATTTGGTGTGCGGGTTTGGGGGTGCAGTTTTGGGGATGCAGGTTGGGGGGTGCAGGCTCGGGGTGCCGTTTTGGGGGTGCAGTTTTGGGGTGCAGGTTGGGGGGGAGCAGTTTTGGGGTGCAACCCCCCCTATTCTGGCAGTTGGCACAGGAAGGGTTTCTTCTCCCCGCACGATTCCGCCTCCCACGACATGAACTCTGCGGGAACGGGGGTGGGCGCTGAGTTGTGGGGGGCCTCCGGAGGGGTCCCCAAGCCGGTGTGGGTGTCCGGACTCGGGGTGCTTCTCCCCCGAGCCCCCCCCTCGCCCCCTCTCACCCGCAGACTCCTCCAGCGCAGCGCAGCGGTTGTCGGGGTCCTCCTCCCCCCCTCCGCGGGGGGGGCAGCGCTGGTCAGAGCCCCCCACCCACCGCCACCCCCGGCCCTGGGCGGGGGGTGGGGGGTGGTCAGCAGGGAGGGGGGTGTCGGAGGAGGGGTGTCGCAGAGATTCGGGAAGGGTGGGGGGAATAGGGAGGGGGCGGGGGGGGAGAGGTGGGGGTGAGGAGGGGTGGAGAGAGGGGAGGGGGTAGACGGGAGGGCGTAGGGGGCAAGGGGCGGGGGTGGCAGAGGGGTTAAGGGGAGAGAGGGGAGGGGGCAATGGGGGTCGGGGGGGGGCAAAGAGGATGAGGGGAGAGCGGGGAGGGGGGAATTGGGGGGGAGGATAAGGGAGGGTGGGGCAGGCAGTAGTGCTCGGAGCCCCCGGCCCCCCCGTCCCCTCGGTCTTGGGGGGGGGGTGTCAGCCGGGGGGGGGTCGGGGGGGGGGGCAGGAGGTGAAGGGGGGGCGGGAGGGGTACGGGGAGAGAGAGGAGGGGGGATAAGGACGGGGTGAGAGGGGGGGATTGCCAGTGTTGCATGCAGCACCGAATGCATCATCGCATGCAGGGTTGCAGGCAGGATTAGACCCAGCCTTGCATGCAGCACTGCAGGCAGCGTCTCAGGCAGGATCGGACCCAGCCTTGCAATACAGGGTCGCATGCCAGGGTCGGAGCCAGGGTCGGAGCCAGGGTCGGAGCCAGGGTCGCACGCACCGCCGCGGGCTCACCTTGCGGTAGAGGCCGATCCACACGTCCTCCTCCTCCTCCTCGTAGCGGCGCTGCCGCTCCGCGATGAAGGCTGCGAGGGCGCGGTGCTCCTCGGGGCCGTGCAGCGAGGCGAGGTGGCAGCCGCTGCACGAGGCCTTGCACCACGCCTGGCAGCGAGGCCGGAGGTTGGGGCGGGGGGCGTGTATGTGGTGGTCTGGGGGTGCAGGAGGTGTGTGTGTGTGGGGGGGTAGTTTGGGGGTCCCCAGCCCAGCACCCACCTGCGCCTCTCGCCAGGAGAGCTCCGAGGCGAAGTAGCCGTAGCAGCGGCGCCCCAGTACCAGCCAGCCCAGGGGGCAATCGCGGGGCTGCACCCAAGCTCCGGGCGCGGGGCGGGGGGCTGTGGGGTGAGGGGGGGGTGCTGGGAAACCCACCACATCCCCACACACACCCGCCAGCTAAGGGGGCGAGGGAGGCAGCCCAGGGTGGGGGGCTCAGGGCACCTCTGACTCCCGTTTGGGGAGACTGAACGCAAGCAATGAGGTTTTGGGGTGCAGGAGTCTGGGGGTGCAGGGTGGTCAGGGGGTGCAGGGATGCAGAGGAGCAGGGGTTCAGGGAGTAGGGGGTGCAGGGGCTGAGGTTGCAGGGGGATAAGGGGGTGCAGGGGGTCTGGGGGTGCGGGGGGTCTGGGGGTGCCGGGGATGCAGAGGAGCAGGCAGTTGTGGGGTGCAGGGATGCAGGGGTCTGGGAGCGTGCAGGGTGTGCAAGGGTCTGGAGGTGCAGGGGTTTGAGGGGTGCAATGGGTGCAGGAGTCTGGGAGTGCAGGAGGGTCTGGGGGTGCAGGAGGTGAAGGGATCAGGGAGGTGCAGGGGTCTGGGGGTGCAGGGGTTCAGGGGAGTAGGCGGTGCGGGGGCTGAGGGTGCAGGGGGATCTGGGGGTGCAGGGGGTCTGGGGTTGTAGGGGGGGTCTGAGGGTGCAAGGAGGATAGAGGTCTGGGGGTGCGGGGGCGTCAGGGGGTACAGGGGTCTGAGGGTGCAGGGGACTGAGGGTGCGAGGAAGTCAGGGGTTGCAGAGGTCTGGGGGTGCGGGGGGGGGGTTCTAGGGGTGCGGGGGTCCCACCTTGCAGCGCGGTGGGCAGGGCCAGCGCCCCCAGCAGGCAGAGCCTCAGCAGCACAGGGGGTCCCATCCTGCCCTCCTGCAACGGGGGAAGGGGGGCGGGGGAGCCTGGAAAACCCTGCCCCCCCCCCTCAGATTCCCTCCAGAACTCTTCTGCATCCCTCCCCAGCACCTCTCAGCACCCACCCACCCAGCACCCAAGAGCCCCCCAGACCCCCCTCAGTATCCCTACCCCCCCAGCACCCTTCGCAGCATCCCCCCCCCCACTCACTCACCCCCAGGACCCCCAGACCCCCCAGAACTCCACCAGCACCACCCCCAGCACCCCCCCAGCACCCAAGGCCCCCTCCAGACCCCCCTTGCACCCCCCTGAGACCCTCCATCTTCCCCCACAATTACCCCCCAACACCCCCTCCCCAGTACTCTCAGACCCCCAGCACCCACTCAGACCCCCCCCATCTCCCCCCAATACCCCTCAGCACCCCCCAGTAAACCCAGCACACCCTGCAACCCCAGCACCCCCCAGCTCCCCCCCAGTACCTCCTAAGCACCCTTAGACCTCCCATATCCCCCCAGTATCCACTCCCCAGCAACCCCAGAGCCCCAGTACCCCCATCACCCCCATCACCCACCCCAGCAACCCAGACCCCACCCCACCCGCACCTCCCAGTATCCCCAGACCTCCCCAGCACCACCCCACCTGCCCCAGCAGCCCCAATACCTCCCCCAATAACCCCCAGCACCCCCTCCCCAGTATCCCAGTACCTCCCCCAGCACCCACCCAGTGCCTCCACGTCCCAGTTTGGCCAGGACAGGGCCACCCCAACACCTTTAAAGGTCCTGGGGAAGGACAGGGATGGGACGGGGCAGGATGGGTGCCAGGGGGTGGCACCCAGTGCTGGGGCACCCAGTGCTGGGAACTGGACCAACTGGAGGGATAGGGCACCCAAATTGGTGTGAGCTCCCACAGCTCCAGTTTGAGCACCCACAGCTCCCATTTGTGCACCAGCTCCAGTTTGAGCTCCCACATTTCCAGTTTGAGCTCCACACTTCCAGTCTGAGCTCCCACAGCTCCGGCTTGTGCACTCACATTATCAGTTTGAGCACCCACATTCCAGTTTGAGCACCCACAGCTCCAGTCTGCGCTCCCAAACTTCCAGTCTGAGCACCCACAGCTCTGGCTTGAGCACCCAAAGCTCAGTTTGAGCACCCACAGTTCAGTTTGTGCACCCACATTATCAGTTTGAGCTCCCAGATTTCCAGTTTGAGCACCTACACCTCCAGTTTCAGCACCCACAGCTCCAGTTTGAGCTCACACAGCTCCAGTTTTAGCACCCACATATCCAGTCTGAGCACCCACAGCTCCTGTTTGAGCTCCCACAGCTTCAGTCTGAGCACCTACATTTCAGTTTGAGCAAACACATTTCAGTTTGAGCACACACATTTCCAGTTTGAGCACCCACGATTCCAGTTTGAGCACCCATGATTCCAGTTTGAGCACCCACATTTCTAATTTGAGTCTCCACATTTCCAGTTTGAGCACACACATTTCCAGTTTGAGCACCCATGATTCCAGTTTGAGCACCCACATTTCTAATTTGAGCCCCCACATTTCCAGTTTGAGCACACACAGCTCCAGTTTGAGCACCCATGATTCCAGTTTGAGCACCCACATTTCTAATTTGAGTCTCCACATTTCCAGTTTGAGCACCCACAGCTCCAGTCTGAGCTCGCGGTGCCAGGGCCTGGCCTGGTGCCCAGCCCTCAGGATCAGATAAGGGTGCTGAGCCCCGCGGTGGCTCTGGGCACCATCCAGCCCTGGCTCTGGACACGCTCCGGCAGCTCCTGCTCCCAGCCCAGCACCTGGCACAGCACCCACAGGGGGTCCTGGGGTCTCTCTGCACCCCGGTGGGGGGGTCCTGGTCCCAATCAGGGATGCTTCGTCTTGGGGCTGGGACCCAGGACCAGTTTTTGGCCCCAATGCAGGGTCAGGGTGCAGGATGTGGCCCAAACTCATACAGCAGGGTGCTGGGTGCAGCGTGCTGGATGCTTGGTGCTGGTGCAGGATGTGGCATGCTGGGTCCTGGGTACAGTATGCTGGTGCAGGGTGCAGGGTGTGGGGTGCAGGATTCAGGGTGCTGGGTGCCAGTGCAAGATTCAGTGTGCAGGGTTCTGGGTGCAGGATTCAGGGTGCTGGTGCATGATACAGGGTGCTTGGTTCATACTGCAAGGTGCTGGTTTGGGGTGCAGGGTGCTTGGTTCATACTGCAGGGTGCTGGTACAGGGTGCAGGATTAAGGTGCTGGTGCAGGATGCAGGATGAGGGTGCAGGGTGCTGGTGCATGATACAGGGTGCTTGGTTCATACTGCAAGGTGCTGGTGCTGGTGCAGGGTGCTGGGTGCACGTTGCAGGGTGCTGGCTGCAGCCCAAGGCCTGTTTGCAGCCCGTGGCCGCCACGCCCTGCTGCACCCCAACAGCGCCCGGCGCGTGCTGGCACGGGTCAGCGGGCACCGGCACCCCAACGGGGCGCCCCAACCCAGCACCAGCGCCCAGCGCGTGCTGGCACGGGTCAGCGGGCACCGGGCACCCCAACGGGGCGCCCCAACCCAGCACCCCAACCCAGCACCCCAACGGGGCACCCCAACCCTGCACCCCAACTGGACACCCCAAACCAGCACCCCAACCCAGCACCCCAACAGGGCACCTGAACTCTGCACCCCAACCCTGCACCCCTACGGGGCACCTTAGCTCTACACCACCACCCAGCACCCCAACCCTGCACCCCTACAGGGCACCCCAAACCATCAACCAATCCTGCACTCTAACAGGGCACCCCAATCTGGGGGTTCCCAACTTGGGCTGCCCTGTCCCAGTTTCGGGGTTCCAGTCCCAGGGTGCTCCATCCCAGTGTGGGTGTCCCCAGCCCAACGTGAGGGTCCCAGTCTCGGGGTGCCCCAGCCCAGTGTGGGGGTCCCAATCGCAGGGTCCCCAGTCCGATATGGGGGTCCCCAGCCCAATGTGGGTGCCCCCAACTTGGGGTCCCCAGCACCATGTAGGGGTCCCCAACTCGGGGTGCCCTGTCCTGATGTGGGTGTCTTCTGTCCCAGTGTTGGGGTCCAAATCTCGGGGTTCCCTGCCCAATGTGGGGGTCCCCACCCTCCGGGGGGGGGTCACAGAGCGGGGAGGAGGGGGTATCACACCAACATCTTTATTGAAGCAGGTCCGGAGCGGGGGGGTCCCCGTTGCCCCCCAACTCGCCCAGCACTGGGCGTTCGCAGCAGCCCCCCTAGATCCATGGGCCCCCCCCCCAGATTTGGGGGGCCGGGGCCCCCCCCTCATTTGCCCCCCGGGTGGTCGAAGAGCTCTGCGATGTCCAGCATGGCCTGGCGGATGTGCCCAGCGAAGCGCTTCGAGTCCTGGGGGGGCCACAGCGTCACCCCCACAGCCCCCCCCATCCCTGGGGCACCCACTGTCCCATGGGACCCCCAACAGCTCCGGGGGGGGGGAGGGGGGCAGCGCCCGGGGGGGGAGCAGGATGTGGGGGGGGAAGGTCCCAAGGAAGGGGGAGGGGGAATGGGTGGGTGGGGGTCCCATGGGAGAGAGGATGGGATGGGATGGGGGGAGGGGGGGTCTGGGAAGGGGGGGTGTTAGAAAAGGGGATGGGATGGGGGGGTC